>JADBJO010027086.1:20000-21751 GCA_016801955.1 Conus betulinus
AAACAAGTGACATCAGCCAGTTTCAGGCCAATATCACTACTGAACGTCGAAGGGAAAAATCTTCTTCTCTGTCATGGCAGCAAGGCTGACCAAGTACCTCATGGGAAAACAAGTACTTGGATGTGTCAGTCCAGAAAGGTGGCATTCCAGGCGTGGCTGGCTGTGTAGAAACACGCCACAATGATCTGGGACGCAATCCAAAGAGCAAAAACAGAAAAGAGAGACCTGGACGTAGTGTGGCTCGACCTGGCAAACGCATATGGATCTGTACCCCATGAGAGATGATACAGTTGGCTCTTAAGATGTACCATGTGCCAAAGAACATCCGCGACATGCTCAAGAAGTACTTCAATGGCTTCTCAATGCGCTTCTCTACCAAGGAGTACACAACAGATTGGATCAACTTGGAAGTGGGCATTGCAATGGGCTGTGCCATTTCCCCAATACTGTTCGTGTGTGGCAAATGGAAGTCATCTTGAAAGCAGCAACAAGCAACGCAAAGACAAACAGACCTTGGCGATGGATACAAGATGCCCCCTCTCAAGGCCTTCATGGATGACACTACAGTGATTTCATCCAGAGAAGACGAGACACGTCACGTGCTGGAGAGGCTGGACGACCGGAAGAAGGCTTGGAGACCATTGACCAGTGTGGGCTCCCTGGCAAATACAAGTCTGGTGTCTGCAGTTCATGCTGATACCAAAGCTCCTATGGCCTCTGATGATATACGACATCTGCACCAGCATAGTGGAGGCAATGGAATCCAAAATCAACAAGTTCACAAGGAAATGGCTTGGTGTCCCACCCTGTCTGACTGACATAGCGCTGTACTGTCGCCAAGCAAAGCTGAAACTACCACTGAAATCCATCCTGGAGGAATATAAGCAGGGAAGATCAGACTTCAAAGCATGCTGGAGGACTCAGGAGACAAGGTGGTTGAAGCAATCAAGCCCCAGCTGAAGACAGGCAGAAAATGGAAAGTTCAAGAGGCGATGGATTCTGCAAAAGAAAGTCTCAAGATCAGAGAAATAACAGGACACACACAGACCAACAGACAAGGACTGGGGGTGACCAAAACTGAATGGTGGTCAAAGGCCAAAGGAAAAGCCAAAAAAGAGACATGATGATTCAGGAGATGAGAAAAAGAAGAAAGACCACAAAGACTCCAAAAAGCAGTCCAGCAGAGCCAGCAAGGGCAATGGACAACGTGGGAGAGAATGCACTCCAAAGAAGTCTCACTTGGAATGACATTTGGCACATGGCCCCTCTCAGGATCAGCTTCATTCTCAGATCTGCATATGACCTTCTGCCCTTCAAATGCAAACCTGGTGAAGTGGGGAAAAACAGACGATCCTTCATGCCCCCTTTGCCATGAAAAACAAACAGTGGAGCATGTCCTAAGCTCATGTAAAGTAGCCCTGGCTCAAGGAAGGTACACATGGAGGCACAACCAAGTGCTCAAAGAGATTGTACAAGTAGTCTGGGCTAGTACCAACACACCACAAAGGGAAAATCAGGACTCCAAAGCACCCGCAACATTCTTCACGGCAGGAGGCAGCGAATCATGGCCAAGAACAACAGTGCCACTCGGAACATGCAGGCAGAGTCTGCTGGACGGGGCAGATGACTGGGAGTGCACAGCAGACCTCCCAGAATGGAATAGTCACCCAGAGATTATCAGCAAGAGTGGCATGAGACCAGACATAGTATTACACTCTCAGTCAACCAAGCAGCTGATCATGATCGAGCTC
>JADBJO010027087.1:5000-12500 GCA_016801955.1 Conus betulinus
TCCTCCCTCTCCTCTCTCTCTCCTCTGGGATCTCTCTCTCTCTCTGTGAGAGAGAGAGAGAGAGAAGCATGTGTTGTTTAAAACCGTTACCCCCTTGGAAAATAAAGATCATCATCATCATCATCGTCATCATCATCATCAAATCATCATCTCTCTCTCTCTCTCTCTCTCTCCTCTCTCTCTCTCTCTCTCTCTCTCTCTCTCTCTCTCTCTCTGGTGTTTGAAAACGTAGTGTGTAGAAAAGATGTGTGAAACGGCACCTACCTCTACCTACCGCCGTGCCTAGACTAGACCTATTTGTGTATTGTGTCTCCCATTAGGAATTTGACTGATTTCAGTCCATCCACAAGGCAGATAAAGACAGGTTTGTTGAAGGATGCGGCTCTGTGCTAATATAATACAACGTCCATCCGGCCTTCGCGACGTGAGAAAGTGCGTGGGTGTTTCATGTTGGGGGGGAGGGGGGGGGGGGAAGGGGAGGGGAAGGGAAGGGGGAGGTCGGGTTAGGGACACGAGAAGCAGGAGTGTGGGGGGGGGGGGGGGGCGGAGGGGAGGGGGTATACGTTTCTCTTTCAATTTGTGGATGCAAGCGGCGCGCGTGCGGCAATGACGTATACTGTAATTATATCTGTGTCGTTATAGCTTCTGACGCGACTCGACGTTGCGAGTCGGGACTTGATTGTTTTAAAGCTAGTTTAGTCGCAGGGTGAATGTAACTATACTCCACGGTTTTTCTGATGAGACATCATCACTTCGGGCTGTGGTACGGCGCCTAGGAAAGGCTAAGCTATACCGACGCGACATGTCCTGAAGGCTGATATTATTCAGTATGCGGACGTAGGTTGGGGGCGGGGTGGAGGGGGTGGGGGTCTCACACACACGGGGGGGGGGGGGGGGGGGGGGGTTCCCAATAGCAAATAAACTTACAAATAAGCGAACATTCAAGTGTTTTAGAATTCAACATGAGAGGGAAAAAAAAGAGGGGGGGGGGGACACACACGCACACACACACACACAGAGAGAGAGAGAGAGCGAGAGAGACAGACAGACAGACAGACAGAGAGAGAGAGAGACACAGAGAGAGAGAGAGAGAGAGAGAGAGGAGAGTGAGGGGAGAGAGAGGAGAGAGAGAGAGAGAGGAGAGAGAGAGAGAGAGAGAGAGAACATAATATCGTTATTTCCTCACTTTCACTGATAATCATCTTACACACACACTCACAGAGAGAGAGAGACAGACAGAGAGAGAAAGAGAGAGACTGCACGCATGCGCACACTCTTTCTCTGTCTGTCTGTCTGTCTGTCTGTCTGTCTGTCTCTCTCTCTCTCTCTCTCACACACACACACACACACACACACACACACACACACACACACACACACACACACACACAAACACATGCGCGCGCGTATCAACACACACACACACACACACACGCACACACACACACACACACACACACACCATACCACACACACACGCACGCACGCGCGAGCGCGAGTGGGCACGCACGCACATGAAGACACATATATAGACACACGCGCACGCGCAAGCACAGAGAGAGAGAGAGAGAGGAGAGAGAGAGGAGATGCGAGATGGGAGAGAAAGAGACGGGAGAGAGAGGAGAGGTGGAGAGAGAGGAGAGAGTCTGTTTTCTGTTTGCCAATGAACCACTTATCAGCTGTTTCCCCTTTCAGAGACTTGATTACCACAGTTCCTTCCCTTCAGGCTGGATGAAAACCTTAGGTACCCAGCCCACTGGAAGAACGCTAGGGCCTACACCGCCAGTCCACTCCTTTGAAATTCTTCTCTGCCTTCTGGTGGGCAACGAGCACTCCATGTTTTCTGTAAACACTGACAACAGACTGCTGCGTTACTTCTTCTTCTTCTTCATCGTTCCAGTATCTGGTAGCGTGCGAACTCGTTTTACCCTGTTGGTCACACTATACTCGAGAGTATGGTCAGTTCAGTCCGACTTCGTTGAGTGCAGAAATTTGTGGGAAGAGGTTGTGGGAAAAACATAGATCAAAGATATGGTAGACAGAAAGGACAGTTGACGACAGTACAGCGAAGGAGGAGACAAGAGTTACTGAAAGCGAAAAAAAGAAAAAGGGGACGTTACTAGCACAGAATGTCCAGAAGGAGGGGGAACTATTTGTACAAAAGACCCACCCCCCTCCCCCCGGTATCCCCACGGGGGGAACTGCGTCACAGAAAATAACTCAAAATATACAAATAAACACACACAAGATGTAAAGTAACGCAAATTTAATAGACTGTACAAAACAGGTAAGTGAATTTTCGACACAAAGTCTTCTGACAGCCAAAAGGGAAGTACTGTTTTTGTTTATGATTGATGTTTGTTTGCAACTTGTCACAGTCTGATGAAAACTTTGTGTCAAAAAAATTCACGTGTCTGTTTTGTACAGTCTATTGAATTTGCGTTTACTTTACTTTTTTTTTGTGTGCGTTTTTTTTCTATGTTCTGTATTTTCTATATTTCATGTGGCCACACGCCACAATTAGGATTTTGCACTCCAAAACTGCAAAATCCATGTAAACGTTTTGAGGTCTGCCATAGTTTTGAGCCAGGATTTAATGTTAAACTGAAAATTGATCAAAAGAACAACTCCCTGCCAAATATATTCCTTGTTTGGGGGGGGGGGGGGGGGGGGGTCACCAATGAAATCACAATCTTCAAACACACATTCCTCTTAGTTGACAAAATTTCAGGCCTTTGCACTCACCTGTGACCCTATCTTTGCGTCAGGTGGTTTTCCCAAAATAGTTTTTTTTTTAATCTGTCTGCTTGGAACCACCTGGCATGTGCCTTGATGGCCATAAGAAAGAAAATAAGGAGAATCAACCTTCAGACGCAATAAAAAAAATTCTCAGAACAATCTAACTGCGCCAATCTATAAATACTCGACTCCTTAAGCAAGGCCTTGGCGCATTAGTTTTTTGGTGTGCAGCCTGTGAGTTGAAGACTAGGCTCCGTCATTATCACTTATTACCTAGAGTACTTGTATAGAGACCAAGCTCTGAGCGTTTTACAGTCCATGCTCTCGTTTACACGACGGCTTGACTTGCGGCCTACCTGGGTAGAACCAACTGAAGAGTTGCCTGCTGGTGCTATAAATCATTTGTTTCTTGTGTCATTCAGTTAGCCATTTACATATTCAGAGAGAGAGAGAGAGAGAGAGATGATACGGCCGTCTTTTATACCAAGTTGCACAGTGAGTACGATCACAGCAATTGGGAAAAAAAAAGGACAGAGAGAGAAGGAGAGAGAGAGAGAAAGAGAGAGTTACAGGGAGGCACAGAGAGACAGACAGAGACAGACAGACAGACAGCCAGACAGACAAAAAGACAAAGAGAGAGACAGAGTCAGAGAGAGACAGAGAGCGAGAGGCAGACACGGAGAGACAGACAGAGAGACTGACAGACACGGAGAGACAGACAGACAGACAGACAGACTGACAGAAACAGAGAGAAACGTGCGGCGGAAATAAAAGAAAGGTCACGGAGAAGGGATTGGATGGTATGGCCAATCCATCAACTGGACACCGCTCGAACTGCAGGAGATGGTCAGCTCGTTGTTTGCACCGAAGATGACCCGGGTCCGGGCATACCTCAGTGGATCGGTGTAGCGTGCCGTAAGCACCCCATCCGTAGAATGACTCCCCGGCGGCCGAGGCACAGCCAGTCCCAAAAATCCACCCCCCCACCCCCACCCCCCCATCCCCGGGGGGAAAATTAACAATCTGGACCGACTTCCACCTGTCTCCCAAAATCCCACTTCCTTCAAACTTCTGGAAAATCTCCGAACGAGCGATCATATCAGTCCATCCAAGTTGCACCTGAATTTTACCTGCCAGAAGCTTCCATCATCCTTCTCTCTCCCTCCCTGACTGGCGGTCATATAACTAAAAAAAAAAAAAAAAAAAGAAACAAAGAAAAGAAGAATATAATAAAAGAGAAAAAGAAAGACAGAAAAGAAAGAAAGAACAAAGAAAGAAAGAAAAAACAGATTAGAAAGAAAGAAAGATACCTGTGGTCTGTACACACATCACCTCAAATAATATTAAAAAAAAAAAAAGTAGAAAGGAAAGGAAGATATCTATCGTCTGTACACATCATGGCAAAAAATAAAAGATAAGTAGGAAAGGAAAGACCGCTATCTATAGCCTGTATACATCATTGCAAATATAGAGAAAAAAATAGGGTAAACAAGGAAAGAAAGCTATCTATCGTCTGTACACATCACTGCACATAAAAAAGGTATAAAAGGAAATAAAGACATCTATGGTCTGTATACTTTATTGCAAATGATAAAAGATAAGTGGAAAAGGAAAGAAAGATATTTATGGTCTGTACACATCATTGCGTCATCCTTGTTCTCCGACTTACGCCTGTATCTGACCTAGTAATATGTCTTCTTATAGGCAGAACCACATGGTCTGCATTCTATTTGTCCCCCTGCTCCATCTGCAACCAGCTGTTCGTCACGGAAACTCAATCATCAGCTGGAAATGCACACACACACACACACACACACACACACACACACACACACACACACACACACACACACACACACACATACACACACACACACACACACACACACACACACACACACACACGCGCGCGCGCGCGCGCGCGCTATCTCGTACATGATTCGTGTGTGTGAAGTGTGTGTGTGTGCGTGTGCGTGTGCGTGCGTGCGTGCGTGCGTGCGTGCGTGCGTGCGTGCGTGTGTGTGTGTGTGTGTGTGTGTGTGTGTGTGTGTGTGTGTGTGTGTGTGCGGTGCGGGCGCGCGCGCGCGCGTCTGTCTCTCTGCCTGTATGTTTGTCTGTCTACCTGTCTGTGTCTGTGTGTAAAAAAAAAAAAATGCATGTGCGTGCGTCCATATATGCGTGTACCTATGTGGGATTGTATGTTGCTAGTAATAGCCTTTTGGAATGCACGCTCGTAGGGGTATTTTGTTCAAAGGAAGCGCTTGACAAATATTCCTCATAGCTATATGTATACAGTAAGACACCAAGTAACCTTCCAGGTGCTGTCAGACAAAATATCAGTGTCGCCAAAAAGCATGGGCTAATCTTGTGTACACTGACCTGAATTACGTGCAGGAAGATAAAAAAAAAGAGTCAATATCAGGTCAGCGTGTGTGCGTGTGGGTGTAATGCAAAGAGAGAGAGGTGAGAAGAGGCAAGATTGGGCACATGTGAGATCGGGGTGGAAAAGGAAGCAGCAGAGGGGAGGTAGTGCGGGGGGGGGGGGGGGGGGGGGGGGGAAGGAGGGTGATAGATGAGTGGAAAACCAGACAGGTGTGTATTTGTGGATCCAGTGTTGGTGTGGTGGTTTTTCCCGTTGCGAGTGTTTGCCATGTGGACCATTTTGCTGTTGTTGTTGTTCTCGATCTGCATACCCAAATAAACTTCAGAGTACAATTATTTTATTCCAACGTCTATTTTCCAAACTTCACACACACACACACACACACACACACACACACGCGCGCGCGCGCACACATATGCATGTGGGCACGCGCACACATGCATGCACACACAAGCTTGCATGCACACACACACACACACACACACACACACACACACACACACACACATGTACACGCACATGCACACACATACACACACGCACGCACGCACGCACGCAAACACACGCTCACGCGCGATTTCATGCATGATTTGTGTGTGTGTGAGTGTGTGTGTGTGTGTGTGTGTGTGTGTGTGTGTGTGTGTGTGTGTGTGTGTGTGTGCAAAAAAAATGCGTATACGTGTGTGCATATGCGCGTGTACACGTGTGAGATGGTGCTGCTGCAACTAATAGTCTTTTGGAATGAACGCGCGTAGGGAGTTTTTGTTCAAAAGAAGCGCTTGACAAATACTCCTCATAGCTATGCACACAGTAAGAAACCGAGTAACCTTCCAGGTGCTGTCAGACAAAATATCAGCGTCGCCAAAAAGCATGGGCTAATCTTGTGTACACTGACCTGAATTATATGTAGGAAGGAAAAAAGAGTCAATATCAGGTCAGCGTGTGTGTGTGTGGGGGGGGGGGGGGGGGGGGGGGGGGGGGTGTAAAAAAGAGAGGGGTGAGAAAAGGCAGGACTGGGCACTCGTGAGATCGGGGTGGAGGGGGAAGGGGAAGCAGGGAGAGGGTGGGAGGGGACGGAGGGGTGGGGGGAGGAGGGTGGTAGACAAGTGCAAAAGGGGACAGGTACGTGTTCGTGAATCCAGTGCTATTGTGTTTGTGTTTTCTAGTTGCGAGTGCTTTCTGTGTGGACCATTTTGTTTTTGTTCTTGTTCTGCGTACGCAAATAAACTACAGTGTACATACATGTTATAGTTACATACCCCCTCTACTTTTGTGGTCACACACACACACACACACACACACACACACACACACACACACACACACACACACCACACACACATACACACACACAAACTCACACACACACACACACACACACACACACACACACACACACACACACACACACACACACACACCTCCCAAAAGTTCCATCTTTGATGTTTTATCACTATTAGCTGTACTACGGTGCTCGGTGAATTTTGCTGGGCTAGCGGGATCGATGCGTTGGTAAAGCACACGTGAGTTGCCACGTGACAACAAGTGGTACCACCTGAAAACATGTGGTATGTATACGTTTGCTGCCGGTTGATTAGCCAGCACCCTCCCCTTCCCCCACTCCATAGGGTCAGGGATACGGGTGAGTGGTTTCACCCGCCCGCGCGTGCTGTTTTATTTTGGGTTACACCGAGAACATTATTTACTTGAAGAAGAAGAAGAGTAGTAGGAGGGGAGGGGAGGGAGGGGTTGGGGGTGCGTTAGTGGGTGGATGGGTGGTGGGGGATAGGGGGGATTGAAAGGAAGAGGGGGGGGTGAAAGGGGGGGGGGGGGGGGGTAAATCCACTGCTGCGGTGAGAAAAAGTCTCTGCTTTTACTCCTCCCTCCCTTTCTCTCCTGCGGCTCTCTCTCTCTCTCTCTCTCTCCTCTCTCTCTCTCTCTCTCTCTCTCCTCTCTCTCTCTCTCTCTCTCTCTCTCTCTCTCTCTCTCTCTCTCTCTCTCTCTCTCTACGGTTCAAAATTATGGGGTTATAAGCCGTACCATCTATTGAAAAGCTTCACCTACTGGCCTGTAAATTAATACTCAATGTACCAACTTTCACGCCTAATGATATGGTTTATGGCGAATTGGTCGTTACCTATTATATATTAATTCTGCAGCTATAGGTGTATCAACTTTTTGTTTCGTCTCCTTAAACAGCCTCCTACTAGATACTCAAGAAAAGCATACAACATGCTTCATATGTTACAGGAAAAAGAAATATAAAGGTTCAAAACTGCGTATCACATTTAAAGCATCTTCTGTGTTCAAATGGTTCTGGCTATGTTTGGATGTATGGTGAAGTCGGGAACAAGAAACTTTTTCTCAGGGTCTTTAAG
>JADBJO010027087.1:17500-21751 GCA_016801955.1 Conus betulinus
GGAACAAAGCTACACAGAATTACCTTTCTGACACGTCAAGCCCTCTTCACACCAGAAAAAAGACAGTATTCGTGACACTGAATTCTCATTTACTTCCTTCTCCTACCTCCCTTCTCCCCCCCCCCCCCCCCCCCCCCCCCCCCCCCCCCCCCCCCCCCCCCCCCCCCATCTATATTACTGCTTAAAGTTACTACGCTTCGATAGTGAAATTTAAGACAATGCATTATAAGAGATATCTGAATGAATGTTTATCATTCATCGCATGTGGAAGAGATCAGTAAGATACAATGTCCTCATTTGACTGAGTGGATGGTCGAGTCAGTCTTAAGTTTTTTTTTAACCTTACTGCATTACTCCTGTGCCTGAGGACATAGGAAATGTTACGAATTTATTTGTTTTTGTTAACCTTTGATTTGATACACACTAGGAATGAAAGTGTACTATTTGTTTGCAAGAAAGGAAGAGGGAAATGGTATTGTTCTGTTACACCCTCCCCCCTCTGGTCAAAAGACCTCTTTAGTAATGACAATAAAATATCAAAGTGTCAAAAGTGCCAAAGTATCTCTCTCTCTCTCTCTCTCTCTCTCTCTCTCTCTCTCTCTCTCTCTCTCTCTCTCTCTCTCCGTGCATGTCTTCTAATTACTTATCAATCTGAATGGATAATTTTGCTGACGTTCCCACAGAGTGCTCCTTTGCTGCCATAGGCTCTTTGACCTGTAATAAACATATACCACAAATTTGACCACACGCATTGTTGTTTCATCCGAAAAGACTAGCATTTAGAGAACCACCACTTAATTCATTAAGATCTAACGGAAAGGGAAAGGGAGACGGGGAAAAAAAACTCTCTGTCCGAGGCTTGATGGCATGTGCACATGGTGAAAGAACAGCGCAAGGAGTATCAGCTGGGAGTTATGTGCCTGTAACTGTTCTACCATGGGAGCAGAAGTTACCTCCCTTGCCTTGGACGCTGAGTTTAGCGTCCTATCGGCCAGTAGTAGAAATTGGTTCCAGACTGACGTCTGTTTGGAGCTAGCAAGATCCGAAGGCTCTTTGTTCGTTGGCAGCCAGTCAGCTCGACTGTCAGTCAGACTAGGGGTTCGTGTCTCTCTGGCATTCACATCGGCAAGGCTGGTTGTATCTGGTTGTCGTTCCTAGTCTGTAAGTCTTAATTCCTTCCTTGATCTGCAATCCCCCAGGAGGTTGTGTTTTCATCTGCTTCAGTCTGTTTGGTTTGTTGCTGACAGATAACGTCAATTACATTACGTAGAAGCGGATCCGATGTTAACGAGAGGTAGAGAGGTGGAATGTGACCCACGGACGGGGAACTGTCAGATTTTGGTTCAGATCCGGATGAGAAACGGCAGATCGACAGATCCTATTTGTTTAGCAAGATTTGTATGAAGTTTCCTCTAAATATGAACGAGGTTGCAAATATTCATGAAAAATATAAAACTTTCTTTATGCATGAAGGCTCAAATTCTGTGTCCCTTCATGCCTTGCTCTCTTGGTGGTCTCAGTTTCGATGTCCTCTGCACGTCTGTGTCGGGGTCACACGTATCGGCGAGTCTATGGAGGATGTCGTAGGACGGACGTGGTGGCGCCCTTCAGAGACAGAACTCACTCACGCCGGTTCCGCGACAATGCAATTATTGTCGTCAGTACGGGGCTTAGTAGGTGGTATCCTGCGTGTGTTGGATCAGAAAAGTCGCCACTGAACAACACCGAAGTGACTCGGCAGCAGTGCAGTGTCTCCTCCGGTGGGTTGCCTCTTGACGGCTTGACATTGACTGCTCCCTGTGGATTGTCGGTGCAGGGGCTGCGGCGGGCCGGCCTGGGCTGTGGCTGTGGACGGGGTTTGTCGGAATGAGCGGTGTGGGTGCAATGCCACTGAGGTGGCACAGAAGATGGAACAGCAAAATAAAAAAAAGAAGAAAACTTTCTTTGCATATGTTTAGGTTTTGCATTCTCTTTGTCCCATCAAAATACAAAGTACGTGGGACGTTATTCTTCCAGTGTGTACCGAACATTAGTTCCCCTGGCGTGAAACTCTTTTGTTTCTCATGAACTAACTTCAATGAGCGGATTGAGGATCTGTGCGACGTTAGTGGATGACTGTGCTTTTCCCGAGTACTCTCTAGATCTCCTAGTCACTTCCTGTATGAAAACTACAGTTCTTCTTGTTCTCTTTCTCTCTTCCTCTCCTCTCTCTCTCTCTCTCTCTCTCTGTGTGTGTGTGTGTGTGTGTGTGTGTGTGTGTGTGTGTGTGTGTGTGTGTGTGTGTGTGTGTGTGTTGTGTGTGTGTGTGTGTGATTTTGATTGTTTTCCCAAGGACAAAGCCGGTATAACCAATGACACTCATGTTTAGTCAGTAAACTGGGTTCACCGAGATCCACCGTTAGCAACCAGCGAACGGCAAAGGCGATAAAAATATGACAAACGTGGCGGGAAGAAATCATTCAGGTTTAGGCTGAGAGAGAGAGAGAGAGAGAGAGAGAGAGAGAGAGAGAGACAGACAGACAGACAGATAGACAGACAGACTATCTCACAGACAGACAAACAGACAGAAACAGAGATGTTGCTTACAGCCCAGCCGACAGCAAAGGGCCATGTTATGGCTGTCACACCGCGTTAAGGTTCGGCTGGAGTTGAGGACCTGTCTCACACCACACAACCGTACCACCACCAGAACGACAACACGTTAAGATGGTCAATTTAAAACAAAAAAAGAAGAAGAAGAAGAAAAAGAAAAAAAAAACAATCACACCTTTAACCCAAGAGTGCTCAATTTTTTTTTTTTTTCTTTCTTTTTTTTAAATCACGCCCTTTCACCCAAGAGTGCTCACTACAAGTGGGATTTGAACTCGAAGACCGTGCGCGAACTTGGAGCGACACCAACCACTGAGCCAGTTCAGCGGCCAGCAGTCGATCAGGCGTGACTGGAATTTAAAAAACTAGGTTCATCTTAAACTCGGTCGATTTACCCCTGTGTGGGGAGGAACGATTGGGGGGTGGGGGGGGGGGGGGGGGGGGTGGGGGGGGGGGGGGGGGGGGACAAGGGGGGGGGGGGTGGGGGGGGGGGGGGGGGGGTGGTGGGTAGAAGTACAATGACAGGAGTGTCGAGCAGCCACGGGCACTGCTGAGTGGCCTGCTTATCTACTCTCGCTCTCTCGTCTCTCGTCACATCCTCCTTCGTCCTCTCTCTCGACTCCCTTCTCTCACACACAAACACACACACCACACACCCACACACACACACACACACACACCACTTGTTTCTTTTAGGTAAACAACAACACAGTCTTACTCCTCTCTCTCTCTCTCACACACACACACTACCCACACACACACTCTCTCTCTCTTCTCTCTTCTCTCTCTCACCTCTCACCTCTCTGTCTCTCAGAGAGAGAGATCGAGAGAGAGAGAGAGTCTCTCTCTTCTCTCTCTCTCTCCTCTCTCTCTCTGTTGTGTGTTCTGCGTGAGTTGTGGCTTTAACCTAAAAGAACGCATGTGTATGGTGTGCGTGGTGTGTGTGTGTGTGGGGTGGGGGGGGGGGGGGGGGGGAGCGGGGGGGGGGGGGGGGGTGGGGGGGTTTCCGGGTGGGAGGGGGGCCGTGGTAGTGTGGTGGGGGTGGGGTGCGTGCGTGCGTGTGTCTGTGTCAGTGTGTCCTGTGTATCATGTGTAAAGCCTTTTTTGTCTTATTTTAGAACGACCGTGTGTGTGGGTGTGTGGGTGTGGGTGTGTGGCGTGCTTGCGTTGCGTGCATGCGTGTGTGTGTGTGTGTGTGTGTGTGTTGGTGTGTGGTGTGTGTGTGTGTGTTTGTGCGAGAGAGAGGAGAGAAGAAGGACTCTGTGTGAGAGAGAGAGAAGAGCAAAAGAAAGAGATAGTGTCTTGGCTTACCCATAAAGACAATGTTCGTATGTGCGTTGCGTGGCGTCCCCATCCGTGTGTCACGCGACGTTTTGTTCCTGTGTGCATGAGTATGAGACATACAGGTATGCCGTCAGGATTATTTCCCCCTTGTTCGTGAGCTAGCCAGTTCTTTGATTCACACAGACAACTAATTCCACGGTAAATCTCAACATTGTCACACACACACGCCACCACCACACACACACCCCACACCACCACACATCACACCCCAGGCGCACGCACACACACACACAACACCACACCACACACTGCACACACCACACACACACACACACACACACACACACACACAACACGTGCCCACAGATACATACAAAA
>JADBJO010027088.1:10000-15000 GCA_016801955.1 Conus betulinus
CCAGCCCATTTCTTTTCTTTTTCTTTGTTTCTTTTTTTTTTTAATCGAGAGCCATGGTCGTCTGCTGTGACTACAATGTAGAGCCAGCACTTTCCGGACAGCTGTCGCTTCGCAGGGCTTTACGTTATCTGACTTTCAAATCTCACCGTGCAATGCAAGTCCCAGACCAGAAACCCGCCGCCGCCGCCGCCAGTGATTCGATTTGATACGGTGAAATACTTTCGGATGTGATAATTATACATCCACTGCAGAAACGAAGTAGAACACGAAGGACCGGATCAATTACATGGAAGGGGAGGGGGGGGGGGGGAGGGTCGGGGGGGGGGGGGGGGGGGAGGAGGCGTTCTCTCTCAGTGGAGGAGGTAAGGTGGCAATACGAGGGAGGGGGGGTGCGGGGGGTATTGAGAGCTGGATTGCAAGGAGGTGGGGGTATGACTCAAACATGCCGTTTTTTTTGCCTACGGGTGGAGGTGGGGATGTTGGTGGTGAGGGTGGTGGAGAAGGTGTCTAGAAACCCTGGGCACTCACTTCCCTCCCCTTCATTCCTCCCCCCCCCCCCCCCCCCCCCCCCCCCCCCCCACCACACCCACACACACACACACACACATATACTCAACTCATCACAGTGCAAAGTTCAATTTGTGAGTTGGGTTTGATCGATAGGCCGTTGGCTGTCGATGAGTTACGGTTTTCTTATGAGGTTAGTTTGCTAATACATTCGTTTATTGGTCAGTGAGGTATGTAGAGGGTTTAGTTTTAGTGAGTTTGATAACTGGATGTTTGATAGAATGTGTGTGTGTGTGTGTGTGTGTGTGTGTGTGTGTGTGTGTGTGTGTGTGTGTGTGTGTGTGTGTGTGTGTCCAGTTGTTTTTTTTTTTCTTCTTTTTTTTTCGTTTTAGAGTGCATTAGAGATGTGTATGTCTAGTCGCCCCCCCCCCCTCCCCCCCCCCCCGTTCCTCCTCTCCCCTCCCTCCCACCCACTCACCCACTCACCCACCCACCCCCACCTTCCCTGTTTCCTTCACTTTTTGTTTCTTCCCGTCTCATTTTTATCTCGGTTGAGAGAGAGAGAGAGAGAGAGAGAGAGAGAGAGAGAGAGAGAGAGAGAGAGAGAGAGAGAGATGGTGTGATGGAAGACAAGAGGGCACTTGATCTGATGTCTCTAGAGACTGGACATGCTTTCTTTAATGGTTGCGAAAAGGGAAAGATAACTCCACTGGCCCCACACAGCAAGTACAACCAATCAATGAACTGTTCGTTCGTTTCTTCTGTTTAACGTCTGTTCACTTTGATATTAGACGTGAATGAATGAACAGAATGACTGATGGAATGAATGATTAAGTGAAAAAGCCGTAAGGAGAAATCTCTCTCCTGGAACTACTATAAAGCTTTTTGCAGATGACAGCTTAGTATATAGAACAATCAGAAGCAAGAATGATACACGCATTCTACAAGGAGATCTAAACGGTGTACAAGAGTGGGAAAGAACTTGGAAAATGGAAATTCCAACCCCAGAAGTGCCAAGTGTTGCGTATATGTATTAAACGCTTACCAACTAGATCAGAATATTCTATTCATAATACTATTCTTAAAGAAACCAATGCTGCAAAATTATTTAGGCGTGATTATAGATAGTCGTCTCAAATGGAAGAACATTACAATTTAGTATGTAAGAAAGCAAATAACATCTTAGCTCTCTTATACAGGAATATCAACGACTGCCCCAGAAAGGTTAAAGACGACTGCTACAAAACACTGGTTAGACCAGTACTGGAATATGGTTGCTCAGTCTGGGATCCTTACCATCTAAAGGACATTGATAACCTCGAAAAGATTCAGAAGAGAGCAGCACGGTTCGTAACAGGGAACCATATCAGAGAGAAGGGAATACTAGGAAGAACATGAGGAAATTAGAATGGAAACCCTTAGAAGAGAGAAGAGCCTTTGTCAAACTTAATATCTTCTTCAAAGGCAGAGCTACACTAATTGATATCCCAATGGAACAACTAGTATTGAATAAAAGCAGCACCAGGAGTGGCGGTCAATCTTATGCCATACCTGCATCAAATATTGACAGCCATTTACATTCATTTTTTTATCCTAGTTCTGTACGGCTGTGGAACTCACTGCCGGGTGCCATCAAGATTGCCACAAATGCAGTCTCATTTAAAAATCAAATTGATACGACAGTCTTGAGATCTGCATATTGACTGATTTTTTCTATTTAACTTCCCCAGATATTTTATGGTTACCTGGGCCTGAATCTGGCCATTGCTTTTAACTTTTTGAATATCGTGTGCGACCCCTTGTTGCCAAATTTTGCTCCAGGGCCCAACAGGCTGAGTCGCACTGTATGTATCTGTATATGTATCTAAACAACAACAACAACAACACAACAACACACACACCACACCCCCCCCCCCCCCCCCCCCCATTTTAAATACAACAATTAATGGATAAAATGAACAGAAGATATAGATCTAACATCTAACAATAAAAGAAAAATCCTTCACTATCTAAACTTAAGAGTGAAGGAGTAAAATGCAGGCCATCATCATATAACGCACTATGAACTAACACAAAATAATCTAAAAAAAAACCCCCAATCGGACTATGAAATAAGTATTCAGCAATTTCGATCAGCAGAAGTGGCCCGAAAGTATATATTGCAAGTTTTTTTTTTTTTTTTCAGAAAAATTATTAGATCTTAATGATTTTGGTAAGAAAGTAGTTAACTTGCGATAATTAAATAAAATATGGCTCAATGTTATTTCTTTACCATAAATACAACTAGCATTATTTTTTTTTTTTTTACTGAACTTAGGTTTTAAAGCATTTAGCTTTGATCGAATTATAGGGGAATATATTTGTCTGGAATAATAAACTGGGATGATCAGACATTTTTCTTACTACAAGGTCTATTGGAAAAGCTTCCCACTGTTTGGGATGAAATATCAACATTTATTTGAGCTCTCTTCCATGCAGTTGAATCAAGGATACGATAACATTCTACGACTGATGGTTTTATTTTCAGCTCGGAAGTTGACCCTGCTTTTTTAGCACACCCTTTTTTCGCAGCCCTATCAGCCAGTTCATTCACAAGTATACCAGTATGCTAAGGAATCCAGCAAAATTCTATAATAGTGCCTTTCGATGCCAGCAGATAGTATAAAAGATATTAATTTCGAACACAAGGTCGGGTCCTGTCGATGGATTTGATGAATCAAGGGCAAGTAAGACTGATTTTGAATCTAAAAAAAAAAAAACTATCTGAACAATATTACTAGAAAAATCTGTTAGAAATTCCATTGCTAGCATAATAGCTACTAATTCACTGTGAATATAGATAAATAATTACCCAGAAAGAACGATCTTTGAGTTTTAAGCGAAGGAATAACAAATGCTGCACCAGCATTTCCATCATCTAAAACAGAACCGCGCAAACAAAAAACGCGCACGTGTTTGCGTGCATGTGTGCATGCGCGTGTGTGTGTATGTGTGTGTGTGTGTGTGTGTGTGTGTGTGTGTGTGTGTGTGTGTGTGTGTGTGTGTGTGTGTGTGTGTGTGTGTGTGTGTGTGTGTGTGTGTGTGTGTGTGTGTGTGTAATAACGTTTCACAGTGTTAGACTGTGTTTCGGATAACGATTAAGGTTAGATAAGTTTAGAATTAGCATCTGGGTGAGGTTAGGGTTAGGGCCAGGGTAATGCATTTTTGAGCCAACACAAATCGATGGCCGTTAATTGCGATGGAATTTTTAACTTAAATTTCGAATTCAAAAGACGTATTTTGACTGATCAAGTTTGATCGAAAACTGTCGATTTAAAAAAAAAAAATTCAAGTAAGAATAAATAAGAGAATAAATGAATAAGTGGAATAAATGAATGAATGCATGAATAGATAAGTTAGTAAACAAATGAATAACCAGACAATAGATAAATGAATCACACTATAAATAAATAAAAACTATATCATTATTAAAAGAAAAAAGCTTCTAAATAAGTTTCAGTGAGATTTTGTACTTTTTTTTTTCCTTTTTTTTTTTTTTTTTTTTTTTTCCTTTTAGAGGATCGCTAAGGGACATTTTCGGCAAATTACTGTTACAAAGGTTCAGATACACTACTTTTTATTCCCGCCTGACTCTTTGTTTATGGCCATAAATCCGTTGTGATTCACACACACACACACACACACACACACACACACACACACACACACACACACACACACACACACACACACACACTCACGCATGCACACATGCACGCAAGCACGTGCGCGTTTTTGTACCTAGTTTTACAGCCAGCGGCTGTTGCGTTTCTCTGGAGTTGAATTTCCTGGCTATATACTTCATCATGCGGCAGGCACACACAAGAAAAGGGTGTGGAGTCGTAGGTGGGGTGGTGTGTGGGAGCGAGAGGGAGGGGCGGCGGCATCGATTGCATTTCTCGCAAGAGCGACCGCGTGCAGTCTTTCAATCGCGCGTGACTGTCGTGAAATTGCCCACCTTGTTCTAAATGGGCGTGTTCTTCTATGGTGACTGCGTGAAAAACTGTTGCAGTCACACACGGAGTGGTTGATTTATACAGTTGGAAGCAAGAGCTCTCTCTCTCTCTCTCTTCTCTCTCTCTCTCTCTCTCTCTCTCATCTCTCCTCTCTCTCTCTCTCTCTGTCCGCGTCCACTCACCTCCCACCCATCCTCTCTCTCTGTCTCTTCCTATCTCTCTCTCTCTCTCTCTCTCTCTCTCTCTCTCTCTCTCTCTCTCTCTCTCTGTCACTCTCTCTTTCTCTCTCTATCTGTTTTCTCTGTTGTCTGTCTGTCTGTCTGTCTTTGTGTGTCTATCTGTCTGCTCTCTCTCTCTCTCTCTCTCTCTCTCTCTCTCTTTCCCCCCCCCCCTTCCACCCTCTCTCTCTTCTCTCTCTCTGTCTGTCATCTCTGTCTGTCTCTCTATCTCTCTCTCACCATCTCTCTCTCTCTCTCTCTCTCTCTCTCTCTCTCTCTC
>JADBJO010027089.1:0-21749 GCA_016801955.1 Conus betulinus
AAGTAAAAATTCTATTTAAAATTGAGCAAAAGAAGCGTACCCCACTAGGAGGTGCAATACTGAGGTCTGCTAATTCTTTTCAAATTATTTTCCTTTAGGATTTCTTAACCTAACAAAACCCACCCTATTTTTGAATTAATCACTACCAAGATTTTTTTTTGAGTTCCATATGGTACACAAACACACAGTCACAAAACATATTCCCATACGACATTGAACACAGAGGTCTAGAAATCCCAGAACATAAAAACTTTTTATAAAGTCATTAACCTATGCGTGGATGGACAAAGACAAGCTTGTATTTGAATCTCAAAAACGGAAAATAGTCATTCGACGCTATCGTCCAGAAGTACTAAACACTCTCAGTAGTGTAGGAACAAACGCAACACTAATGCCCGATGTTTTTTAGTTTTTTTTTTTTTTTTTTGTTTTTTTTCCTGAGAGCATGAGTTTTAGCAGTCGCCGATCCTACACCTACTAATATCCTTTTATAATGAAATCTACAAAAATGGTCTCTGAACCCTTTTTTTTTTTTACAACGGAAATTTAACAATCGACCAACAGTTTTTTTTTTGTTTTTCTGGAGAAATTGGGCCAACTTAACAATGTTTTCCTTGTAAAAGATATTCTAAGTGAACGTGGTGATTTTTTTTAATCTGGGAGGATTTCTGCACAAAACTAATAAATACGTTTATGTCCAGTATGTATGCAACATAAGAATTACATGATAATAAGAATCTCACAATCGACAACAACGTTTGAATATCAACATCCAAAAACACGTCAATATTATGCAGTGTAACAGAGAAGTTTTAAGATTATACTTATTATCATCTTCTAAAAATGCATACAATCTTGATATCCAGCGTTTAAGAACTAGGAAAAAACCTATACTTTTATGTAATGACCTTGACCGTGGTATTTAAAGTTGGCTACTACAACAACAAGAATAAAACTGAAAGGGTTGCAGTTTAAGATTTTGGTCATAGAATTCCCGTGTTACAAATGTTGTTTTTGAAACAAATGGTGTACTCAAAATTGTTAATTTGGATCCTTTTATAATTCTATATATCTCTCACATAATGGCAAGATTTCCACACACAATGAATATGTAAGGGTGAAACTGTTACCGGTCCACCCTGCCTGCACCCACGACCCCACAGGAACCAACCAGATGCCTGTCCATTTACAAGAACAGTTGACTTGATATCTGTCTAGAAAAAACTTATCCATTTACGAATATCTGGTCCTAAACCGAATGCTACAAGTACTTTATTCATGATCCCCCCAGTCAAGGGAATCGAAGGCTTTCTCGAAATCTAAACATAACAGCAAACCAGGTAGTTGGTGTGTTTTCCAAGTAGTTAATTAAGTCATAGATTAATCTAATGTTATCTCCGATATATCTGTTTGACCATAAATCCTGTTTGGTCTTCATTGATCAAACTTGGAAGAACCATTTTCTAGGTCTATTCGCAAACACATGCTGACCCTATCTTATAAAACAACATTTAAAAGAGTAATTGGCCTCCAGTTTTTTTATGGCATCATCTCGATTTATTTATCTCCCCTTTAGGAATACACACTATAATTCCTTCCTTTTGTGTGGTGGACAACTCGCCTAGTTTAAAACCCTTCATTAAAAAGATCGCACAATGAATGTTCCAAGTGATGTCCAAAAAAATTTGAAGAACTCAACAGTGAATCCGTCTGATCCAGGGCTTTTTTTATTGTTTTTCATCTGTTTAAGTGCATAGTTCAGAAATTTCGCAATCCCTCAACTTCCTTTGACCGGTACAATTCTACATAAAATTTCTTCACTTCATGTTGGATCCTTTCGACATCAGATATTTTTTCTAACCATCATTTAATATTAACTTTGTCATATTTGTTTTTAAGAAGTTTCTTTTTTTCAAGCGAGCAAAAATATTGATTGACCTTTTCTCCTTCTGCTATCCAACGTGCTCGTGATCGAATCAAACCCCCCTGCATTTTAGCTTCCCTAAGTTTAACTAGTTCCTCTTTGTCCTGCTCTAAATCATGTCTTTCTTCATCAGTCAACTGTTCCTTTCCTCTCTAACTTTTCAATATTCACTTCTAAACGCTTCTGCTTTTCGTTACTACTTCTGCTTTTTCTTTTCAGTTGCAAATGTTATGGTTTTACTTCTTATTTTCATTAATAAAACGTCTAGGAACAGTTGATCTGAAATAGTAAACTGAATTTCTGAACGCTCAATAGATGGTAGTTGTTCTCTTGAATATAGGGCAGTACTGCACTCTTCTATCACAGCTTTAATTTCCTCGTTTAATTTCATCAATGTACTGTTTGTCCTTCAACAAAGAACAATTAAATTTCCAGAAGGGGTATCGTTTAGTTTCTCTAGCAAAGGTTAAAGTCAGAGTAATCATTGAATGGTCTGTCCTGTATCCTGCCTTAATATCTGCATCCGTGACGAAGGTAGACACATAGTCTGAAACTAGAAAAAAATCAAATCTAGTCTACTTTGCTGCAGAGGAGAGGATCTGTGCCATGTGTATCTTTTCAACTCATGGTTCAGGATTCAACATTCTCCATATATCTGTAAGATCTAGATTAAACATCATGTCTTCAACTTGCTTTTGTGCTTTAACATTGTTATAATGCTTGTAATTAAAATAATCCATTGAAAAATCTTGAACCAGGTTCCAGTCCCCTCCAATTACAACATTCTCAACACCAACATCCCTAATATGATCTTCTAACTCAACAAAAAAATCAGGATCATCATGGTTTGGTCCATACAGGCTAATAATCAACATCATCTTATCCAAAATGGATACGACAGCAAAATGATGTAGTTTTCCACCTGTATCTTTGTAAACCTTCTTTACACAAAATTCAAAATTATTGTTAAAGAGTATCACAACACCTCTTGAATTTTGACATATATGATACAAATATTATCTTCATAAACCCCATTCTGCTCTGATACACACTTCAAGCTTGGGATCAAAATGGGTATCCTGTAAGAGATACACCGAGAGAACGTCTTTTCTCTTAGATAGTGAAACACATCCCTCCTCTTTTTTGATCCGCTAGGCCCTCGGCAGTTCATTGAACAAAACCTTACAGAGTTACTCATGTTATAACTTTATAAGTAGAGGCAGGAATACACAACTGTATGCAGAAGCTACTGTACCCTGCAATCGACATACTATGTAACTGAAATACAGGTAGGTAATACAAACAAAATCAGCAGTCCCCTAAGTGACAACAAAATCTCACCATCCCTCTCAGCAAAAGAAAAACAGCGTCTCATTCAACAAAGGATTTCCCTCTAGTTTAACAATAAAGACCAAATGTATAAAAGAAAAGCAAACATGACATAAGACAAAAGCCAAAATAAGTAGTAAAGTCAAAAAATCAAGGCTATAATAACAAAACCGGGTTAAATTTTTGGGGGAACGATGCGCTTATGTGCGCCGACAGCATTGAGATATACTGAGAAACTAATGTGAGTACTTAAAAAGTACGGATGAAACAACGGCGGGGAAAAAACGGGAAAAAAAAAAAAAAACGGGAGGGACAGACCGTGCGCCGAGTCAGCAAGTCTGGCAGCCATCTGTCCCCCACACTTGCGATCTATGACAGCGCGTGCCGTAGCGCGTGCAACCAACTTGTACGCGGCTTGCACGTAGTACTTTTTCAAAGCTCGGAGTCCCTTGTTTAAAAGAACGACACAAGCGTGCAAGGTAATTTCAACAGCAAAGCGCAAGGCATACATTAAAGCTATCGCATAACTTACCACATTTTGCGGGGTGGGGGGAAAGTGGGGGGGTGAGAGGGGGGGGGGTGGGGGGGTGTTGAAGAAAAACAAAGAATGGGAAGTGCAACGTCGGAGAAAGAGGGGAGATTGAGGGAAGGGAAGGGAAGATGATGGGTGAGAAAGGGGGAGGGGCTTAAAAGCGCAAGGCAAGCTAGAGGCCCTCATCTGCTAGCTTGCCAATCTACTATTAAACTACAACACACAACACCATCTACTGAGCATATATTTCAAAGTTGTAAGTCGGCATCATCTATCAAGTATTTAAAATATAAGAAATTTTTCATAATAAATATCTGTTTAGCCTGCCAAACAAAATCCGTATGTCTATAAACAGCAAATGAATGCATTCATCATTAAACAGTGAGCTGGACTTTGGGTCAGTTTTTGTCATTTATCAATGAGCTCTTGGTGACACATGTTACTAGGGCCAATTCAAATGGGATTTTAATAATGCCATATTTAAATCCCATCCTTATCACGGATACTAACATAACTAAAAAAAAAAGGCCAAAAATTTTATGTCACCGAGATGATAGAAAGAGACAAAGCCACACACGCACACCACAACACACGAAGAAGGAAAGAAAAAAAAAAGAAAGAAATAAAAAAAACGCAAGAACAAAAAAAAAAAAAACTTGCCTCTTACGTTTCATCCAATCAAGTCCGCTCTCTACTGATGCCTCAGTCTTGGAATATGCCTTCACACAAATTATGCAGCAATTCAGTCTTGACCAACATATTGCCCGCAACTTATAATCATTTTTGCGTGTGGATATCTTTAATCATAATATTACGGGGGCATATAATTACATACAACATAAAACAAGCGCCCCCATACCTAATTCCAATCCTAGCACAGCCACATTAAGTCCAACTCACTAATGTTTGTTAAACAAGGAAAACATACCTATCAGACATGCACGACCACTCACATAGACATACACACATACAATCATGTTCACATACATTGACAAACTGACAATGCGGCGCGCTCACACACACACACAGGGGGGGTGGGGGTGGGGTGGGTGGGGGTCACACACACAGGCCCCACACGTCCAGCCGCAGGTGGGCAACGCACTCCCGACCACCACACACACACGCGCGCGCAACACCGCCCCCCATCCCCCCACCCCCAATACACACGGCATCTCCCAACACACACACGCACACACACACACCACACAGCGTCCCGCGGCAGAAACGCACCTCATCGAGTGCACACACACATCACAAACACACCACACACACACACACACACCACACACACACACGCCCACCATACATACCCAGTACATACACACCCACACTCTCACATATATCTGCAGCTTTCAAGCAGTCCGTCCGTTTTTTGCAATTGAAAAATTGTTTGCCATTGAAAAAATCTGACCTGGTCTGCTGTGCTGGAAGGTAATCCCATCCCTCCCCACTCCCCACCAAAACGGATTGCGAACAGTGTGTTGAAGGACAGGCAACAGTATACCTTCGATGAGTCGGCCCTTTGCTGGGTGGTATATGCGTGCACAAATGTGCACATTGCACATACGTTCACACACATCCCACGCATAGCCGATGACCACCCAACAAACAATACCGCTAACCTGCACTAGGCACACCCCCCACCGGGATGTCCACATCCTCACAGTTGAGTTGAAGTGGAATCACTCTGGCTGCCTGTTCTATATGCACAGCCCCACACATAGCCGACGAATTCCAACGCACAGAAAACCAACACACAAGTATCGCCAACCTGCACTTGCACACACCCCAACTGGATATCTGCAATCCTCACAGCTGTGTTTGAAGTGGCGTCGCTCTGGTCTGCCCTGAGCCGTCCCCCCATCAGCCAGCTGCTGCAGTGTCGTCGCTGGATGTCAGGTTCTCTAAGAGAGCCGCGGGGAGGGGGGGGGGGGGGCCGCATGGAGGGGAAGAACCACGAGGGAGGGGGGGGGAGCCAGGGTCGACAAGGAAAGGTAGCAGCCAGGGTGGTCAGCTCGGGCGAACCCCCTACCTCCATGGGCGCCCCTCCAGACAGCGGAACGATGACTGGGGTCAGGAACCAAGGAGTGGAGTGAGACACTGGCGGCGCCGGTACCGTGTGCAGGTTTGCCCCACCCCCTCCATGGTCCCTGTCCCTCACCGGTCTGCAGCTGCCGTTGTGGTTGTCGCCCGGGTTGTGACTGCTGCTGGTGATGTTGCTGCTGCTGTTGCCGCCGCTTCTGTTGCTGCTGGATACGCTGTTGCTTCAGCTGCTGCTGCTGCTTCTGCTGCTGCAAGAGGGTATGTAACCGATGAGCTTCTCATCAATGACACTGGTGTCACCCCTCTTTCACCTCCACAACAGAGTCGTTCAGCAGTCGAGCAAAACATAGATCTCTGCCGCCATTGGCAGACCACGCCTCCACCACCTTCTCGTGCTGATGGATTCTGGACAGGCGTTGAAAATTCAGTGCCGCTAGATCCTCAGTGATCACAATACCGGTGTTCTTTAGTTTGCGTCGATTCTTCACCACCTCAACCTTATCCTTTCTTGACACAAATTTAACGATGACAGGTCTGTTCATATCCTTATTGGGCCTACCATCCTGTGCACTGGCCGAAATCCTGCTACTGTCAATTCCACTGACACACAGTTTTGAACGGAACAGATCCACAACCTTCCATTCACAATCCACCACCGTCTCGTGTCTTTCATCTCCAGTCAATCCAAACGCTCTCACAGACCCCGTCTGGTATACTGCTCCAGTTCGTTGCAGCTTCCTTTGCGGTAGAGCAATACTGCAAAGATTACGAATGACTTCCTCCTGGTCACGACAGAGGCGCAAAGCTTTACCTAAGATGTGCGAAGGTTATCATTGTCCCTTTTGCAGTGTAAAATTCCAGTCGTCGCGTGTCCGTGTTCCAGTCGTTCTAAATCCGCTCATCAAGGTTTTGGCTGACAAAGCTGACTGACAAGTATCAATTCGCTGACGCAAATCGTCCAAACCCGTTTTGCAAAATTTCAAAAGGCATAGCTTCGGCCATTGTCACTTCGCTACCGGCAGCTCTTTTTTACCGTAAACTGAAGTCTAGTTTTGAGACAGAGACCTCGAATTCGACACCTTACTTCTTTTACTTGTAGATCGGTTTCGCCTCGTCGGCCGTTGGCTAAGGGCTGATGCGTCGCGGCTTGTGTCCGTGTCAGTGCTGATGTTCTGTCGCTGTTCCCCGTTGTCGTTTCTTTTTCTTCGTCTTGTTGGGCATGTTCTGCACGAACAAAACTTAACATGCTAAGTCGAAAGGATGTTCGACATGGAAGCTCAAATTTCAGCCCCAGTCTTCCAACATTGCGCACAATCCAAAACACTGGTTTCAAGGCTTCACTTATTGATGATCGAAAAAAAAACAAATAAATTCATCCTCTTGCTGCGGCAGCCAACCAAAAAAAAAAAAAAAAACCTTCAAATACACATTTCACCCACTTTGAAAGTTGGCAGTTAACTTTGAATCTCCTGCTGAGAACTTCAGTGACGCCGCTGACGTACGGCTGGAGACGTGCCCTCTCGAAGAGGTTTGACGTTGTTCAGTGGAGGGGTGGGGTATGACTTTATTTTCTTGCCCCCCCCCCTCCAGGATATCCCAGGCCCCTTCTGGTATCCTGATATACTTAACACTTTCTTGATGTGCTGCTCCTCTTCTTCCCTAGCGGGTCAGTGGAGCAGATGGTTTCGCTCGGTGGGTGAGGGTGCGAATAACTCCCAGCTTGTGTTTCCAGTAGTTGGTGACTGTCAAATTGCAATACTGGTCCATGTGGTTCGGCTTTCTGTAGATGGAGAAGGCAAGGCCTGTCTCTGTCCAGGTAATGCAGGTGTCCAACATGGGCGATACTGCCGTTCTCTTCTGCCTCGGAGGTGAACTTGATGGCAGGATGTTGGTTTATTGAGATGGGGTCGTGAAGTCTTCGACTTCGACATGAAGAGTTCATGGACGGTAAAGAGGTGTCCTGGTATTCAGTTAATAAGTGAACAGATCATGATGGTGCCAGAGGTGTTGGCTGTATTCAGTTAATAAGTGAACAGATCATGACGGTACAGAGGTGGTCTGCATTCAGTTAAGGAGGGAACAGTTTCATGACCGTAAAGAGTGTTCTGTATTCAGTTAATAAGTGAACAGATCATGACGGTACAGAGGTGGTCTGCATTCAGTTAAGGAGTGAACAGTTCATGACCGTAAAGAGTGTTTCTGATTTTCTTGTCGCCATCACGGTCCTTCCCAACTTTTGTGTTTTCAGAGTGGCCTTGCCGCTTTTTTTCTTTTTTTTTTTTTTTTTTTTTCTTTTTTTTTTTTTTTTGTTGTGTGATAGTCTTCTTCTTCTCTAAAGTGAAGAATGACTAGGTGACTAGCAGGACAGCATTGCTCAGAACATGTCAAGGGCTGCTTGCTCTACGTTGATTTCAACCTGGCAACCATGGCCTCTCCTGAGCATCCGTTGTTTGTCTGTTTGTTTGATTTTCTTTGTGATTTGTCTCCTCCGTTTGCATCATCACTCAGTCAACTCAGTCAGATGATCTGTCGTTCGAAACGTAATCAAGGAATTGAAAACTTAAGCAGAATCTGTAGTCGCTGTGGGCCCAGAGAAAGGAGATACTTATGCCATTAGATATTGTGCACGATGATTCAACTCGCTCAATTTATAATGTGTTGCATGACCATAACGTCGTCTCCTTTCGTTGTACAGTCTGCGGTGGGGAGAAAAAAATACAAATTCACCGAGACAATTGCACAAACAACCTAAATAGGATAGAATCATAGACACTCGATTTTGTTTACAAACGTGAGTCTCTCTGTCCTCTCTCTCTCTCTCTGTCTCTGTCTCTCTCTCATCTGCTCTCTTTCCTCTCTCGCTTCTCTCTCTCTCTTCCTCTCTCATCACGGCTCTAGTTACACACACACACACACACCCACCACATATATATATATATATAATATATATATATATATATATAAATATTATGATATATATGTGTGTGTGTGTGTTGTGTGTGTGTGTGTGTGTGTGTGCGTGATTGTGTGTGTGTGTGTGTTGTGTGTGTGTTGTCCTTCATTTTAACGTCTATCCACTATTCGTGATATCAGACAATTTAACAAAATGTGAATGTGGTGCGGCAGTAATTTGGCGAGCGTGCAGCATATTGTGTGTATGTGTATATGTATATGTGCATGTGTGAGTGAGTGTGTGTGTGGTGTGTGTGGTGTGTGGTGTGTGTGTTGGTGTGTGTGGTGTGTGGTGTTGTGTGCTGTGTGTGTGGTGAGTATGGTGTGCCGGTGTGCGTGAGTGAGAGAGTTGCGGATGTGTAAGTGTGTGTAATATCTTTACACAAGTCTAAGTGAAGATTAACATGGAAACAACTTACTTATAAGGAACATCTAACTAATCAATTAAAGTCAAAACGGATGACAGTATTAAGAGAAACACACACACACACACACACACACACACACACACACACACACACACACACACACAACACACACAAAAAGGTCCCTTTGATTTCCGCCCCCCTCCCCCTCCATTCCCATTTTATCCACCCCATCCCCCTTCCTTTCTTATCCCCTGCAAATAAAGTTAATAAAAAAAATATATAAGTATTTTCCAAAGGGGTGCGTTCCAATTGTACAGAGAAATCGTAGGTAAAGCTGGTGACTGAAAAATGGCCTGCACAGTATTTTGTTTTAGTACTGGAATGATTTTTTTTCATAGCATGAAACAATATGAACTGGAGTAATTTTGTTTCCACATACGCAAAGTACGCTTTTTGTTACATATTTTTGTTTTAAATGCATTAAGTTTCTACCTGTGCATTGATGAGAGTAATTTTCTACTAAGGTTAAAATTCTCTTTGATTCTTTTAATATTAAACTGTTCTTTACAGACGTGATCTACCATACTATATTCGACAGCTTTCCAGGTATGCGACTTAACTAAGTTACACTGCTCATATACTGATATGGGAAATCAAACAATTCTGAATCAAAACTATTTTTGGCTCCACATTTTAGCTGCCCTGTCTACTTTTTCATTATAATAAAAAGAACAATGTGAAGGAATCCAACAAAAAGCTATATAGGTTCCTCTTGCAATTAACATGTGTATCATACAACTTACCTCTATGATCATTTCAGGTCTGGTGTGGCAGTGCTTTGAAAAGCTTTTAATGCCTGAAGAGCTGATTTAGAATCGACACAGGACAGTTTGAAATATTGTTTTTGGAAAGTTTAAAAGATTATTAAAGCCAGGAGTATTGCTGTTATTCTGCTGTAAATATCGATTTGTTAATTCTGATATGAAATGATTTCTCTACGCTTAAGTCTGCTATTAGAATGCACAACCTGTTTGTTTATCAATGCACGAACCGTCTGTGTATATTTTCAAATAATTTGAAGAGTTCTTTTCAACATGACATTTGGTATAGCTAGCTAACATGTTTTATGCTTTCATCTTTTTTTTCATATTGGTATGTTCAATATCAAAATGTGCTTTATCAAGCTCCCATGGTGGTATAGGAGAAATAAACGGTCTAATGGATAGAGCGTCGTTATCGATTGAAACTCCAGAATCAGTAATACTTTTCGAAGTGTAAGTTGCCAGTGTTTTTTGAGAGATTTTACTCTTTTAGGAAAATCAATATCTGACCTCATTTTTATTTCAGATGTAATGTGCGTTTTATTAGTTGTACTCTTGATAACAAATTTACAACATGCTAACTCTCTGTATTCATCTAAGGGAAGCATCTGCGCTTCGTAATACGTACGAGAAGATGATGCAAGCCGGAAGGCTAATTTCAATGCCTTGCATTCAATACTTTCAAGCTTTTTCAATACGTATTTGGGAGCGCTAAAGATTACTTCTCTGGGCATATGTTATTTTCGACCTCATTAAGATTTACATAGAGTTATCAATGTAAATGAATTCTGTCCCCATTTTTCTTTAGAAATAATTTTAAGGAAATTTAATATTTTCCTCGTCTTTGTTAATAAGTATTCAATATGAGCGTTCCATGATAGTTTTAGATGTCAAAATGGACTCCTAGGAACTTAACTTTTGTCAAGTATATTTAAGAGGTGTTTCGCCGAATGTAAAAAAAAAAAAAAAACAAAAAAACCGATTGAAAAGAATTGTATTTGTTTTTTCAAAAGATAAGTTTAATTCATTTAACTTCATGTATTCCGCCATCCTATTTAGTTCGTCTTGATAGATCTTTCTGATGAAATTTTATGTCACACTGTGGATTTTTTTTTTTTTTTTAAGAGTTACTTCCATCCACATGCAAATGTCATCTGCAGTTTTCGTTTTAAGAGATACTTCCATCCACATGCAAATGTCATCTGCAAATGTCATCTGCATAGTGTGTGTGTGTGTGTGTGTGTGTGTGTGTGTGTGTGTGTGGTGTGTGTGTGTGTGTGTGTGTGTGTGTGTGTGTGTGTGTGTGTGTGTGCTAGAGTTAAGACAGAGTGAGTCTGGGAGAGGGGAATGTTAAACTGTGCAACATTTACCGTCACATCGTGTTAACCTTTTGTTTTGATTTTTTTTCAGAAATCTAACCCTAGATTTTGGTAGATGTGGATTATACTTGTGTGTGCTTTCTTAACAGTCAGATTTCATGAAGAGCTCATCACAAACTTCGTACACCTTGAGTGCACCAATGAACGTTTCATACAACAGATTCCTCAGTCTTCATTTCTACCACAGTCCTTATTTTCTGACACAACGCCCTCTGGTAGCGTAAAGAATACGGACTATCAACACCGTGTTGACCATCTTACAGTACAGAACACACACCGTGCTCTGTTTTACCATTTGCACCACAACTGACTGATGATAAGCCAACGACAAACAACTGAATTGAAATGGCAGGTGAGTGTTCCATTTGACACATGATGGATGAATTCAATGGTTGATGCCAATACTCCCTGGTGTAAGCATGTATGACATAAATCACGCGTGGCTTCATTCCCTGCGTGAAACCTGTCAGACTTTGTTTCCGTTCACTGAAAAACCAATATATTATCATCTAGACTACTGAAATGAATGATTTATAATTTTTGACTTAAATGAAACGATATGCCAGAAGAATTTCTTTTATCGGTAGAACCTAATGTGTGTATGCGCGCGCGCGCGCACACACACACACACACACACACACACACACACACACACACACACACACACCCAACACACACGCATGGACGCACGCGCGCGCGTGCACACGCACACACACACACACACACACACACACACACACACACACACACACACACACACACTATTCTTATTCACTATACCCATGTACACAGATCTTCTGGAGATTGGCTGTTCGTTGGTTTGTAAAACTAAACCATTTAAGACAGCTGACTAGTAGAAGAAAAAAATGAAGTGTCGTATTCACAATGGAACTGAGCATTGGACACGTACACTGAAGTTGCCGGTGTGGTTCAGGGACATACAGGACTGATTCAATACTCTCCAAAGACCCAGCATCAGAACACGCACAGGTCACGTGCAGAGAGAAAGAGCGGAGGAGTTTCAGCACTAGCCAGCAGTAACGTGAAAGACCGAAGACAGAGGAAGGCGGAGGTGTGTGTGTGTGTGTGTGTGTGTGTGTGTGTGTGTGTGTGTGTGTGTGTGTGTGTGTGAGCGCGCGCGCGCGCGCGCGCGTGTGAGTGTGTGCACGAATGATAAAACTCTGGTCATCCTTACTTTCATCACAAACAACAAATATTCATCTAGAGTGTATCACGTATGATATGATTTTATATAGAATCAGGGTTTCACATCTAGGTGGTTGATGTGTATACGGAATATCCAAATAGAAACAGGATTCGACTTTGTGTGGGAGACACAAGGTTTTAGTCCGTTCGCAGTATCTGTAGAAATGTTGGTAATTCGTTAGAAGATGTCTACATACGTGCATGGAACGATGCTTGAGAATCTAATAATTAGTGTTTTATTCTATAGGAATTTTAATACAAAGTTTTGCCGTGAAAAATATATTGAAATCTTGCCTAATGTTTATATATACCCACTAATTCGGTTTCGCTGTGGTAATCATGAACTCATGATAGAAATTGGCAGACGATTTGGAATACATCACGATGAACGATTCTGTCGGGACTGCGACCAGAATAACCTTGGCGATGAATTGTATTCTGTAATGAAATGCAACAAATATAACGATATAAGAAATAAGTTTATACCAAGAATATTTACGTGTATAAAGTCCGTATTTAACTATTGTCGTTTGCTCTGCAGTAGTAAAAAAAGTGTTGCTAAACCTAGCGAAGTTTTTAAAACTAAGTAAAGATGTGCCTAAAAGAGGCACAGGGTTAAATCTTTGAATGTTTTTGAATCTGTGTGTGTGTGTGTGTGTGTGTGTGTGTGTGTGTGTGTGTGTGTGTGTGTGTGTGTGTGTGTGTGTGTGTGTGTGTGTGTGTGTGTGAGAGAGAGAGAGAGAGAGAGAGAGAGAGAGAGAGAGAGAGAGAGAGGTTTGGGGTGGGTATCAATAAAATCAATGGGTCGTCTTGGTAAATGAGTACTGCAGGATCCGCTAAACTGTCACCACCAACACCAGCAACGGCACCTGCACTACCATCACAAACTGCATTTTTAACCACCACTTAATGGGAGGTGGGGGGGGGGGGGGATGGTTAACTCCCCTGAGATAAATGTCCGTTCTTCAAGGGCAACCACTCCGTCTTTCTTCTTCGTTAATGCAGTGAACTGCAGGGAAAAAAAAGGGTTGGGGACAGAAAGCTGCATCTGTCCTCCACGCCTCCCCTCACGCCTATCTGAAATTCTCCAGAAAACCTCTCACCGAAGACCACCCACACTGAACAAAGAAGTAAGAAATGTAGACGGTATAGCCATGATCCAGTCCCTTAGAAACCGTGTTAGAATAAGGTTATTAGAGGAATGGATACACAGTTATCTCAAACCATGTGGAGTCTAATCTCCAACCAATGTACGATGATTGACTTTGACTTTGACTGGTACAACCCGCACATGACAACGATGACTGAACGGAAGATACCAATCAGACGAAACCTACGGCTTAGAATTCAAGCAGTAGACACAGAGTTGATTCGACATGATGATAACATATTTTTTCGTGTCTAGCCCAGTGATATAGAGAGCATTTTTTACCAACTGATCGATCTTCCGGGGATCACTCCTGATTTTGAAAGCTTGTGTGGCATATTTTTGCACCAGCTAATCTTACAAAGCGTTTCAAAGGATTTAGCAGTTTTTTCTTTTTGAACGGTGTTTTTGAACCAGCGGTGGAAATGTAAACTCACGGATCAGTACAAGAGTGCCCATTCTGTCCCATTCTGAGACAAGGAAGCCATTTTTTTTTTAAACAAATGCGATTTCCTTTCGCTTCCATATCCAAGTGAATAGCGAGGGAATTACTGTACAGGTGGTCAGTACTTAGGAAACTGTGGTTCAAATGGTGTAGAATGCCAGACTTCTATCTGCAGTTGTTCCTGGAACGATCCTCAGAATGCTCTCCAAACAGAGGAAGCCAGACAAGTTTTCATGTAAGTTTACAGTCCCATCGAATACGTGGTCAGGGTATAAATGTGAATGCAAGAGGTAAGAAGTCCATTTGTGCTGGACATGTGGTTCACGGATGCATAATCAAGCAGATCGTCTTCATGCACATATCAAGCAGGCCAATGTAACAAAAGAGAACAATGAATGTGTCCTTGTAATTAACAAACAAGTATCTGCACTTCATACACCATTAACAGCTTCAGTGTCACATTGTTTAGAGTTAGAGACTGTTACAACACTTTTCAGGCGGCGTTTCGACTGAGACTTCTGTTATTGCTCGTGATGTTAGTCCACCTCGTATTGTTTTTAACCTCAAATGTGCCTGTCACAGTTCGTCAACTTGAAAAAAAAAAGTTCAGTTGACGTTGAGTATGGGTGTCATTAAACCGCTCTTTCTCACTTTTGAATAACTTTAATCCTTGCATCTAAAGATGGTTTGATGCGTTTCTGTTTTGATTTCATAAAGTTGAACAGTGTCACTGTTTTCACTATGTCTGACCTGGACGAGGTGTTTGCGCAAAAATGTGTCACGCTCAGTATTTTGTGAAGGCAGACTTAACAGTAGGAATAAATTATAGGGAGCGCTTGACAGCACGTCTTCAAAGACGACCGCCCCCCCCCCCCCCCCCCCCCTTTTTTTTTTTTAAGACAAATTTTTCAACCCCGAATACCTTACACTCTAAGCTGTTGAGCCGCATCCAGATCATGACCCAAACCAACCATTGTCTATTTCCTGGCGCTGCCAGGATTCAAACCTTCAACTTTTGGATGAGTGGGCGTCTCAATGCATTCCTTTTTGAAACGGATGGCTACCCACATCGCTAACAGAAACCTATTCAAAGTTTTGAAATTTAAGCTTTTTGAAGTTTACTTGTGTTTCTCCTCGACCAGATCCAGTTGGAACTCTTTTCAGCCACCTCTGCCATTCCCCTTCAGGATGCTGGTCCTCTTCTTACCTAAAATCCGAGCTGCGTCATTAGGTCATAGGCTGATGAGCCTGGAAATCGTCTTGCTCTAATCTCCATGGTGGTGATACGGACCTGGAAGCGACATTCCTTCAAGCTGCTCGCTAGGCTGGCATACAGTCTCAGTCTTGTAGATGTGAGCTTGCTCCGTTCTGCTTTTGTATGGCACCGTGAGTTCTACTAGATCATTAATTGTTGTAACGAACTCGGGTGGAGAACAATATACAGACATATACCACTCTTCGTGTCGATCCCAGGATAGTTTTCCTAATCTCGAAGGTCTACTGTGCATTCCCAATGGTTCACTCCACCCACCAAGCTCTGTCTCCATGCTTTTTTTGATATCACAGCTAGTCTAGATCATGCTGTATAGAATGTTGGAGCTTCAGCTAACATACTGCTTCCTACAGCAGTGCTAATCGCGTGTACGATCTCGTTAAGCACTTGGTTGTGCCTCCATATATACTTTCCCTGGGTTAGTGCTGCTTTGCATGAACTTAGAACATGTTCCACTGTTTATTTGCTTTGACAGAGAGGGACACGTCGGATCCGACGTCGAGGGCAGGAGGCCAAATACAGATCTGAGTATGAAGCTGACTGCAAAGCGGTGCCATGTGCCATATGTCATTTCAAGTGAGATTTCGTTGGAGTGCACTTTCCCGTGTAGTCCACTATCCTGGCTGGCCTTGCTGGTCTGCCGCCTGGATAATCTTTGCATCCTCTTCTATTGTCAGCTCCTCTATGCCCATGTGTATCTTTGATTTCCCTTGAACGTTTTGATCACGAAGTCAATTCTACTGACCCCAGCCCCATCCATTAGTCTGCATGTGATCTGTTCCTTCCCTGATTTTGAGTCTTTCCCATCTCTACTGCCTCCCGAACATTGGATTTTCTGCCAGTCTTTGGCTTGGGCTGGACTGATCTCACAAATATGTCTTCAGAATTCTCAAGCATGATAAAGAAAACCTTGTTTTACCTACTTTGTATTCCTCAATGATGGATTTTAGAGAAGCTTCAGCTTCGCTTGGAATCAGTAGAATGACGAGTAGAAATACTAGGGTGGAACACCAAGCATTTCCTCGTGCACTTGTTGATTTCGGCTTCCACTGATTCTACTGCGCTAGCGCTGATAGTGTATGTTAGTTGAGGCCTGAAAAGTTTCGAAATAAACGTCAACTGCTGACATCAGACTTTGTATTTGCCAGGGAGACCATTCAAGTCTAACATCTAAATGTCTTCTTGTGACATTTGCTTGGTTCCCTTTCCCTTCTTTGTATCTTTCAAGGCAAGGGGTCTCCAAAGGAGCAGTCTTGTTTTTCTTCTTTTTGCTTCTTTGCCATCTGGCTGAATCTGCTTTGCTGAGGGCACTGCTGTGATTTCAGCTTTTCTGAGACCTTCTCCCCACCTTCCTTCTCATCTTCAGAGGCACCTTGATTCTTCATTTTCTTTAGGGTGTTATCCATCTCTCACTGGCATCTGGATTTTTTGAAGAAGTGTCTTCAGTTTGGATTGCTCCAAACCATAAGCGTCCCAACAGGTTCTGTTCACAATGTTTCCAAATGTGTTTAGTTTGCGCTCCAGTGTGCTCTTTCCTGTCAGCGTATTCAGATCTTGGATTATTTTTTCATCTAGTTCTCCCGTTCTATTTTTGCACAAGTGGTTGGCAAGATAGCTAGTTTTGCTAGAATGATGAGGCGGTTGAATCTGTCCGAAAGGTCAGCTATAAATTTTTATGACATTTTGATTGGCCATAAGTATGGATCTGTTCTGATGATGTGTGTTTGAAAATGATTTGTACTGAAACTGAGAACTTTTCGCCCGATTGCCAGACCAACAAAGGTGTATGTGGGTTTCAGTCTACTGGACTTTTCAGGGTTTTGGTTTGCCAGTGGGATATTTAAAACCTCAACAAGGCAAAATTGACAACATTTTGAAGTGTAAGACTTCTCCTACAATACGATAAGTGCGCTCACTCATTGGTGAGTTGAGCTGTTATTCTCACTATGTGTCTGCTTTTGCCACTGCTGTTGCCATTCTTAGTGATCTCATTAGCGTAGGTGAAAAATTATCACCTGGGCCTTTGAGTATCAGCATGCTCAATAGCAAATCCAGCATATGCTTATGTCTTACCCTGTCCTAGCTGCTTTACGTCAGGATTTCGTCATCCGTACCTACGCTACCTTTACCAGACTTGCAGCAGTTCTTCTCCAGTTCAAAACAGTCACCTAGACAAGATACTCTACCGTTGCATGTGAGTGCCTGCCCATCGTTTGGGAATCCGAAACTTTTCAAGATTCCTAGCTGGACGGATCTTTGTCTCGCAAACGATCATCGTCTTCTCATTTTTTTTTTCCCCCAAACGTCTCAAAGAAAGAATAAAAGACTCCTGCGTTGGTCACTGATTCTTTAGTTTTTCTCTCATCGTAGAATCAATCACTGGATGCGCAAATGCCTTAGCCAACCAACTTTTGCAAGAATAACCTTGACTCTGTGCGCGCGCGCGCGCGCGTATGTGTGTGTGTGCGTGCGTGCGTGCGTGCGTGCGTGCGTGTGTGTGTGTGTGTGTGTGTGTGTGTGTGTGTGTGTGTGTGTGTGATTTTTCCACGAACTATTCAGTGCCGTCCGGGAGTCATATCAACAGAAAGAGACCTTCCTTTGCAACCGCACCTTGGACATTCCTCGACGAAAAGCACTGTTACGTATTACTGGGCATTGTACACGTTTTTTTCTCCCTCTCCCCCAGAATGGAAACCAACGTATAATGTTTTTCTTACCTTTTGTCCCTGATGTGCATTATTATCACGTGCATGTCATTGGCGATGTTTTATAATTATCACAACATGCTTTCATATCATGCTTGAAGATTTTCATGAAATATGGATAATTATTCTTGGACGTGAGTAAGTGCCAAGCATTCGTTGTTGACATTGCCTGACAAAAAAAATTTCTTGGTGCAGTGTCGGTGCCTCGTGCCTTTACTTAATTGTTGCTTTTCCTGCCACAGAATCTATAATCTTCTAAAGATGACTTTCGGGGGAACAGGTTTGTCGGGAAATGTGCCCATGTTCTTGGTAGTTTAATGTGTGTTTAGTTTGTGAAAAGTGTGTCAACGGAAACATACAACCATCGTACAAGTTTCCGAAAAAGCAAAGTTTTGAACTCTTGTGCCTTAATTCACCTAGTCACAGAAACCGTGTAGCATAGATGTAGGGCGCGTAGTGAGCGAAGGACATAGGGTGATCGGTTTTATCACATGTAGAATGGGCAAATGAATCAGTGGAGAAGCGTTGGTGAGGGGCGCATGCCTCATGGCACATACGTGTGTAAAAGTACATGCAAAGAGAAGGCCATGGCTGGCCTGTGTCAGGCTCAGAGATGTAGTGAAAAGAAAGGAAACGGAGACAGAAAGCGACGAAGGTTAATGTTATTTGGAGAGAGATACTTTCTGAAATAACGTTTTAAAATGATTAACTTGATTTCTTTTGTTGTTGTTGTCGTTTTTTTACTTTTGAGTTTTTTTTCCCCTGGATAGGGTAGAAACGAATATTCCGTTTTCTTTTGTTGTTGTTAATGGTTGAGAGGGGCACAGGCAGCGTGTGCGTGTGTGTGTGTGTGTGTGTGTGTGTGTGGTGTGTGTGTGTGTGTGTGTGTGTGTGTGTGTGTTGAGAGAGAGAGAGAGAGAGAGAGAGAGAGAGAGAGAGAGAGAGAGAGAGAGAGAGACAGTGGACATGAGGTCTGAGAGACTGAAAAGATTATGTGGCTTGTTGAGGCCGAAACCAGGAACTAAAATGCCATAGGTCTACGAGGACCAGGGAATCTTATCTGCTAAAGCAAAATTTTTGTGGCGCTGTCGATGCCAAATATTAAAAGAAAAGTTACTGTTGAGTCCCTGAGGATCTATTAATGTGGTTGAATTGACTGTGTCCGTGTCGTGAAGAGAAAATATACTATAAAGAATTTTCTGTAAATGACACGAAAGTGTGTGTTATTAATTGAAAGGGGAACTTTCTTTTGTTGTGACCGGCTGACTGTGTGATGACGCTGCGCGGGCATGAGTCTGACAAGGACAGAAAAGAAGACGCATGAAAAGAAGAAGAAGGAAAGAAGAAGAAGAAGAAGAAGAAGAAGAAGAAGAAGAAAAAATGAAGTCTTCAAAATCTGTTCTTTTTTTCGATTGATACACACGCTAATGTGATCAACACAACTCTCTAATCCGATTAAAAAAAAAAAAAAAAAAGTTGGTGATGAGTTAGCTGGTTTGTTTGAATGATTGTTATGCCAAGTTCGCCACCTAATCAACGCAAAGGTTGTACCCGAGATCTACTTCTACCAGCCCCACTGCAAGTGTATAACCAGAAATGTGGTTTGGTCCTGCCATTTCGCGCATTCGCTATATAACACTACAGTGGGGAATCTCAGTTAAATTTATAAAGTGTGTGTGTGTGTGTGTGTGTGTGTGTGTGTGTGTGTGTGTGTGTGTGTGTGTGTGTGTGAATTTTTTTTTACTTATTTATTTATTTTTTTGTTTGCTCTTAAGAGGAAGGTTGTGTTTGTTAGAGTCGAAAAACTGGTCGTCAAATTTCAGAGAAACGACACTGCACGTGGTTGTGGAAGATGTCAGCCTGTTTCATCAATACATGGCTCATTCAGATGGCCCACTTCGAGAGCGAGAACCTCTCGTTTTTGAAAACAAATGAAGATGGACTTTGTTCATCTGATTTCATGCTTGTCTCTCAGATGACAAAATATGAGTGCGTGTGATTTCACGCATGTTTTTCAGGGGACAAGAATATTGGTTGAATGGGCAGGTGTCTTCTGCATTGAACAGAAAACAAACTGTTTCCAGTTTCCGTTTTCTTTCTATCCTGCGAAAGGACGCTCCACGGAAGTTACCTGATCGTGTTTGTGGAAGTGTTCATCAGGCAGAGTGTTAGATGGATGGCATGAACAGAACATGTTCCTTCAGCGGTCCTGAATGCCAGGGCTTGGTGTCGTTTATATAACAGTTGCTCCAGATGTGATTCCAAAGTATAGCAATGAACCTTATATCACAGAATTAAGAACAAGACATTTATTCAACTGTGTGGAGGGAGAAGGCGAGGCTACATGTCCCAAAATGGATGAATGACTGGTTTATTTTATTCATAAAGTAACAGAAATGTGCATGTTAAGATCACGAAAATATTAGGTCGGTTTCTACAGTAATGATATGTTGTCACCTAAAAACATATAGACGTGAGAGTCTTGATGTTGTTATATCCTTATTAAACGTCAAACAGTGCTAACGAACTGAGGATTTTCCAACATAACATGGTACATAATAGCCTGAAAAAAAATGTTATTGCTCTGATCATTTTCAGAGTCGACTAGTATTACTGCAAATAATGAATGCGTGGTATGGACACGACAGTACATGGGTTAGTTTGTGAATTCAGACGAAATCAGACAGAATGACATTCGTATCAGCCACATACAATGTTACTGACCACCACACTTTCGTTGATTTCGCGAGCAATACCCTTCATACGGATCACAAAATCTAGCTGATGTATTGTATCAAACGCAGCGCTAAGATCACGGGCTGTCAGAACGGAAATCTGAGTCAACTGCCAGCAAGAAGAGACCCATTGTAACAAAAACAAAACAAACAAACAACAATAATTACGGAAAGAAAAGAAAAATAACACTGATCTTGTAAGATGGAAGCGAGTCTTTAATTTAAAAAATTGAGATAGGAGCCTGAGAATCTTTTCGGCAAAATGCAAACAAAAGGAATGTTTTTGAAATTTGTCTAGAGCTCCGTGAACTGTTCAGGTTCAGACCAGCTGCCTTAAAGACAGGTCTCTACAGTTTCCGTCCTTAAGCAAGCAGGCTTTTACTCTGGTCAGTTAACAGTGAGGCATCCAAAACAGTTGGTAAAGGAAGAATCTAATCAGCACATCCAAGAAAACAAATTATGTTGTGGGCGTATTAAACTAACATTACTTGACGGACATTCTAAACATGGCCGCTAGTAACACTGTCTGCGAACAAAGCATCGGAGTCCCTTGCAGCCCTAAAGAAAACCAACGTTTGGCAGCATCAGACTGTGGAAGAGGAAGCAGTGTCCCTCTCTCTCCTCTCTCCCCGTCCTCCATCACCTTCTCCTCCTCTCCATCTCCCTCTACACATCTCTTCCCTCTCAATCTCCTCTCTCTCTTGATGATGATGGATGCCGTCACCAAAACAAGCAAAAAAAAATTCGTGTCAACCCAACTATTGAGAGGTGCTGGTAACTAAAGTCCATACACGTAAGCAACAATGCTGGTGTGCTGCCGTCATTATCCTAACCTCATGTAACCAATGGCAATCAGGCACTGGAATCTATCGGCCAAAGTAGCTAGTTGC
>JADBJO010027090.1:0-21749 GCA_016801955.1 Conus betulinus
AAGAACAAGACCATCGATTACAGCATATAAGTGCACTCGCACTCTCTGGCGCACACACACACATACACATAACAATAAGAACAACTCCTCCCCCTCAAACACATCCCATGCGCACGTACACACACACACACACACACACACACACACACACACACACACACACACCACACACATATATATATATATATATATAATATATATATATATACACACACGCGCACGCACGCACACACACACAAACACATGCACGCACACACACACACACACACACACACACACACACACACACACACACACACACACACACACTCACACACTCTCACACACACACACACACACACAAACGCTTCCACACACGTCTGTGGACTCTCTAATTAACACTGATGAACACTGATGAACACACACACACACACACACATATCTCAGTTGACACGTGTTTCATCTTTTGTGTCTGTTATTGGAAAGGCCCAGTATGAGTTTTTGACCCAATCTCTAGGAGTCTTCGCAATGTTGGCCTTGAAATTATTCCAATGTTTGTTTGGTTGGTGATGTTTCTTGCTCTTCCCTTAAGTCTGGAGGTGTGGCCACTCTTGATGTGGCCTCTCTTGATGTCCTGATCTGAAAGATGGTCTATGGTATAGTGGCTTTGCTCTTGTTTGCTTAACTGATTCTTCAGATTTCTGATCACATCAGATCGGCCAAGCAGTAATCCAGTTCTTATTGTTGCCTTGCCAGCCAGGGTCTGCTCTCTCGTTTTCTTTAAGTCCAGCATGTCCAGGGCAGTTCATCCATATGAATCTCTCCAATGGAAGGCTGTGCATTAGTTCATTCCAAGCAGGGCTTCCCATTCCATATTTCACTTTCTGAAGTAGTTCACGGAGTCAGTCAGTATCATGGCTGGTTGAGTTTGAACTGGTTTATGGATGTAAGCCAGTGGAGTGCTTGTGTCACTGCTTCTACCTTGAAGTTGTTAAACTGTGTGCACCATTGTCCTGAATAGTTCGGCCATTTTGCTTCACTGTGTATCCTCAGCCTGACTTACCTTTGGTGACAGAACCGTCAGTGTATATTGAAATATCATCCTTTGTGCATAGGTCTTCTACCAGCCTCTAAATTTCTGCGTTGGTTTTGCCTTCTGGCCATTCTCAACAATGTCTTCCAAGTTCAGGAGTGATGGCAATTTGGAAGAGGTGCTTCAAGTGGTCTGGATATATTCTCCCATTCCTTGGTTTCTTTGACTTCTGCTAACTGGCACACAAGCTGTATACTGTCTTCTGCCTGTCCCATCCATGATTTTCACGTCCTAGCAAAGTGCCTTTTGTTTCCTTGACCGCCGCATGAAGTGGGTTTGGGGGATTTTCAAGGGCTCTGAAACATGCCTTCACCTGTTCCAGCTTGTGTCTTGTCTGCATTGAAGGAAGGTCGAGCAGGTATCGCATAGTTTGAACTGGTGTGTCCTTTGTGGTTCCCAGGATCAATCTCATTGCTTCATTTTCAATTCTTTTTTTTTATTTGAGATGGCTGCTGTTGGACAGTGTTGTAAACCCTAATCCATAATCTATCACACTGAGTACAAGTGCGTGATACAGTCGGTAGAGATGGCGCTGTTGAATACCTTTAGCTGCCATTGTTTTCATGGCAGATAAGCTTTTTTTTGCATTTAAGAACAATATTCTCAAAATGCTTTCTAAATGTTAGCATTCTGTCAAAGCCTACACCCAAATAGCGTAGGTTGTTAGTTGATTCAACTGGTATTCCACTGAAGGAAACTGGTGAGGGTGCTTGTCCTGATGTCTTGTTGTTGAGAGTGCAGACTAATGTCTGGACCTTTGTAGGGTTGATGGATGATCCAGTTTCTTGACACTACTGAGCAATGTTGTTCAATTGTTGCTGAACTGCTTTCGTTCTTTCTTCAGCATTCTTTGCATGTTTTGTAGATCAGGCCGTCATCTGTAAATGTCATCACTCGAGCAATTCCGTTTCTGTTGAAGTCTGCTAAGCCTTTTGTGTAGACATTGTACAGAACAGGAGAAAGAGGAGAACCTTGAGGTAATCCCATAGAAAGTTTATGAAGTTCAGAAGTCCAATCTCCAAATCGTAGAATGACGGTTCGCTCCCGAAGTGATGCTGCTATCCATCGTGTAAGTGTCTTACTGACTCCATAGTCAAGGAGCAGTTCCATGAGAAGTGAGAACTGGACCTTTGTTGTATGCATCTTCCAGATCTATTATTGCAACGGCTAGCGTTTTTTTTTTTCCTTTCTTTGGAATCCTTCGTACACTTCATAGGCCGCATTTTCCCATGTACTTTTACCTGTTCTGTAGCCTCCTTGATTTGATGGGAGGATTTGTCGACTTTCAAGATCTCTTGCGAGTTTTCTTGCTATGATTCGTTCCATGAGCTTTCCTGCTATATTTTTGCGTAGTGATTATGCGGTAGCCATTTAGCTGATGATGATCTTTTCCTGGCATTGGTAAATCTTTCAGGTAGCTGTGTGTCCAGTCTTCTGGGACATAGCCTCTATCAAAACTCTCCTAGTGGACACTGAAGAGTTTGGCTCTCTCCTCTTCCGAGAGCTGTTTGTTATCTGCATACCGTACTTCGTCTGGTCCTGGAGCACTACCCTTAGTGCATCGAGCTATTGCGTCATCCAGTTCAGATGCTGTGATTTCATCATCAATGCCAGTCTGAGCTAGGTGTTGGTTTAACTTGGCCAAATATCTCTTCCTTTCCTCCAGATTTCTTTGACACACTCTGTTCTATGAAACGTTTGAGTAGCCGACCCTTTCTCTAAATTTGTCTTCAGTTTTGTGATCCCATCAGCGTCTAAGATATATGGGTTGCGTTTTGTTTTTTTTTTTTCCTTCCATGCGATCATAGAAGTGCCAGAACTGAGTCAGTATTGTGTCATAATTAAGTGACAGACAAAACTGTTGCCACTTGGTTCTTTTGCTTCTTCAGCTACTCTTCCGAATTGTTCAGTCTTCTGATTCATGTCTGTTTTAATAGCTAGATCAGGGCAAAGTCTTCTTCTTTCTCTCTGCCAACTTCTTACAGACTTGCGTTTCTCTTTCCAGGCTGTTTTTGTGTCTATATTCCACCAAAGGGGTTGGACGATTTGTTTGGTTGTAGCATTGTTTCTTTTGCATCTTCTACTCCTTAACATTCCTGTGATATCCCCTTCATTGTTGTTGTATTGAAAAGGGTCCTTTTGTTTTGTTTGTGTAACTTTTGATGGTTTTTGTAAACTGAACACAACAGGGAAATGGTCACTTCCATGATGAAGAAGTGTTTCCGCACTCATACCTGCAGTGAATTTTGGTCCAGTGAGTGCAAAGTCAATGACACTGTCAGTGTCACCCTGCCTCCCTGTATGTTTTGGGGATGATGATGTCAGTGCACTAAGAAGTACTTCATCCAACATCGCTTCCAGTGCAATTCTTGAGGACAGGTACCATGTTGATCCCACATTTTGAGCGCGTGCATTAAGATCTCCACATAGTATGACAGAGTCTCCAAAGTCATGTTCTATTTCCTCCAGAAAGGTCCAATCCGTTTTTTTGATGTGGGTACCTGGATGTATATATGCATTGATGACTACAAGGCTTTTCTGATTACCATCCGGTCTTTCTAGCCTCACACCCATTAGCTCACGTGTGCTGCTACTCCATTTTTTCCAAGTCTATCCTGGACAGTTTGTTTTTCAAGTTTTTTTTTTATTTATAGCTAGTCCTCGTCCATCATGCTTTTGAAGTATTATGAATTCATCCAGTTGTAATGGTCTGTGGGTAGAACTTCTAATTTCTTGTAGACACAGAACATCAAAGTCATATGCTAGTTTTTCAGTTGTTCAGATCCTCTTTCTGGCACTGCAGCAGTTCCAGGTACAAATCCTGAAATATTTCTTGGATAGTCTTTCAGCTTTTGTTATATTTCTTCCTATCTTTCTTCTTCTCCCACCTCTTTTACTACGCCGACTATGTTTTGTGGGGATCCAGTTTTAAGTCCAAAGCCTGCACCAGAAGATCCCCAAGGTGCAAGCGAGACAAAGTATTTTGAGGACCCATAAAAAGGTATTCTTAGTGTTGAGGGGTCATAAGCGATCGCCCTGACAGAGCTCGTATCAGGGAAGGGCAATGGATGACCATATATGTAGGGAACGCCTGCACATATATGAAGTCCATCAGCCTGGGGTCGCCCTAGGACCAGACTGCATATGATTCGAGACTGTTTAACCCAACAGCCATTCATCTCCTCGGTACTGTATGAAAGGCTTGGGATTGGGGGAGGTCGACTCCAAGATTTAAAACAATAAAAGATTGTAACACTAACAACAATACTGCTGGCCAGGACAGAGGGTAGTCATGGTGATGAATCACGAACGTCTGTATGGATTTATGAGAGGATACTGCAGCATACAATCTCGCTAGGCATACTACTTTCTTTGCCAGCAACACATGCCAACTTCTATGGCAAATGATGTCTTTGGCTACATGACCTGCCGCCTGTTACGTGTGTGCGTATGTGCTTACATGTGTGTGTGCGCGCACGCGCGCGCGTGTGTATGTGTGTGCATGTGTGTGTGTGTGTTTGAGTGCATGCGCGCGCATCGCTGTGTGTGTGTGTGTGTGTGTGTGTGTGTGTGTGTGTGTGTGTGTGTGTGTGTGTGTGTGACATCTGGCCAGATGATAATACCAACGATATGTTTGACGTTGAAAAATGCTATGAAGGTTTTTTTTTTATTTGTATTGCCATTACTATTGTGCATTTGAAATCTAAATACGTCGATTGTGATTAATGTACAGACTGCATTCCATGTTATCAATCACGTTGGAGAGGAGCAAACCTTTCTCAGTCCCCAAGGAAATGCAGTGTTTAATTGCTGCATGAATGCAATTGCACGTCCGATTTGCAAAGACGCAGATTGTAAGCCAGACCTGATGTTCACATCAGCAAAGACCCTTAAGCAATATCGAAACATTTTCCACAACAACAAGGATAGACATTAAACCCCGACTGAAATAGCCAGACATTAAGAACATTTGCTTCAGACCAAGTTACTACATGTTTTTGTGGCAATTAAGGCATATGAATGCCATGCCACAAGACAGTACATGAATTTGACAAGAAAAATTTTATCCACTGAGTATTAGGTGCACTCAGCATACCTGCTTTGGGCATCCTTCTGACACAGAGCGCAAAGGAGGACGTATTGAAATTTATGACAGCAGCGTGTTAAATATGATTAAATACAGATCTTTCAAGATCCATGACCTCCCAAATGTTTACATACGACCTGTTATCTATGGGACAATGATTACATGTTAACATTTCACTGTTGACCATTTATGCTTTGCTGTTCTTTAATTAATAAGAGCCCATAATTATTATGTTTCCATCAAATAATCACAATCGATCGTCATTTATCATAACAAGCACAGCAACCTGTTCTTGCCATAATTATTATGTTTCCATCAAATATCACAATCGATCGTCATTTATCATAACAATCGATCGTCATGTTTCCATCAAATAGTCACAATCGATCGTCATTTATCATAACTCCTGTTCTCGTGATGACCTCGCCTTCATCTGGATACATTACTACAAGAAGTACAAATAAAAGTGATGTGAATCGTTGTCCTATGCAAATGAGTGTAAATGTTCCAGCTAAAAATGTGATCATGACCTCGTTCAGGCAGACTGTAGGAGGATATAGGAATCACGTTATTCTTACTGGTTATTTCAAGGGCAAGAGACATCCTGATGGTCATTACACAGAAAATGAAATACGTCTTTTGAACAGAATGCATGATGATCACTCAGACTTTGCGCAGCAGTACAACCCACAAAAATCTCTGTTTCAGTGTCTTGCAGTACTTGCCGCCATACAGGCTGCTTCAAACTTTTCATTTCATTCTTTCCTGATGATAAGAAGCCTGTACTGTTATCTAACGCTCTGTGGAACTGTTCTGTAAAAGATTACGCCAGCTTTCGTCACCACATGGCCTGTAACCTGAAGACAGAGTGTGAGGATGGGCGGGATGAAACAGGTTCCTGTCCCTACAGCAGTCCTGAATGCCAGGGAAGGATAGCAATGTGTAACAGCTGCTTCTTGCTTGTTGAGGATCTGCGTGGAGTGGTCCGTGACAAGACAGACATGAACCTGAGGGCCAATAACCACTGTAATTCACTGGGAGGTAAGCTCGGTCTGCCACTATGTGTCATAGACTCAGTGACCGCAGTTATGAAGAAAACAAAAAAATGTGCGTGCCGGCTGTCTAACATTCTTCCCGGTTTATATATTGAAGATATGTCATTGCCAAATATGTATGTGTCAAGCGTTATCACCTTAGACAAAATAGCTCTCTACACCATTCTTTCAATCATCATGCTTCCCTCAGTTTCACTTCAAAAAGATGCTCAAGGGCACTATTCTATCAACTGGATGATAGAAATGAAATTATTTCAATAGAATGGCTCTCTTGTGTACATGAACCGTTTCATGGTGCAGCAATCATCTGTCAGTTCACAGGAAACAATACAGAGAAAGCTGTTTACAATGCAAAGACGATTCATCTGACGTTCACAGACTTAACGTTTCCCACGGGATGGCAATTTATGACAGAGTGCCGTGATGGTCATGTGACACACACATTTTTTTCTCTGTGGTTCTAACCAGTATAACACGTGTGATCAGCAATCTACGTCTCCTTGTGCTTTTTCAGATCAGTTATCATATACTGAAAAAGTTGAAGATGAGCATCAAGTCTCGATATCCCAACATTTATATGTAATGATCAGTTATTGGCCTTCTCATATACTCTGATGTGTGACTTCATAAATGATTGTTTTGATGAGAGCGATGAGTCCTTCTGCAAACATCCCCCATGTGCAAACATGTTCAGGTGTGCAACTGGGGCAGTGTTTGTCTGTAGAACATGTCTGTGATTACTTGATCCACTGTCAGGACAAATCAGATGAGCAGAATTGTTTGGTATTTAAGAAAAACAAAAACGACGGACGTAAACATTTTGTCCCATCTCCTGTTCTGTTAATTTTGATGAGATCAGAAGCTTCATCTCCACCCCAATGAACTCCAATGAGTCCTGTCCTGACACTCACTTCCGATGTCCTGGAGACGTAAATGACTGCCTGCCTGTCTACACACGATGCAATGGAATGTATGACTGCACTGACCATCAGGACGAACAATTATGTGAAGAAATGAAATGTCCAGGCTTCTCAAATGCAGACTTTCAGCAATATGTGTACACCACGATCACATATGTGATGACTGGTCTCACTGCCCTATGAACGACGATGAACTGGTATGTGACATCACATGTCCTTTGAACTGTCTGTGTCAAGGTCACACATTTTTGTGTCCGCAACCGTTTTCTACAGCTTCTTTCCCCAACTTCGTTACTTGGATGCTGCAGGTGCTAACATGTCACTGTCAGTGTGTGTCTAACAATCCCATGCTTACTGGTGTGATTTTATCACATAGTTCTATACACTACATGCACAATGTGTGAAACTAATGAATTTGAAGCTCCTTGATCTCAGTTATAATAAGTTGCAGCACGTCAGCCTGACTTCCTTTCTTGGTTTAGAAAATCTGCAAGTCCTTTCCCTGTGCAACAATCCTCTGACCTATATCCAGTTTGATCTTTCATCTGTCAACCAGCCAAGTGCATTGACTGTGCTGGATCTGTCCTTCACAGGCCTGACCGTCTTCGACCTCACGATTCTTTCACTGTTTCCAGGAATAGAAAAAACTGAATTTGAGCTTCACTTCCATTCATACAATTAGTTCTGCTCAGTCCATGTTCACGTCACAGTTAACTGAGCTCTACATGGTTGGTAGCCCTGTGAAAATATTTCCACACAATATCATGAAAACTCTTTCTGCACTGCGCTTTATAGCTACAGAAAACTACAAATTGTGTTGCAAGCAAATAATCTCATACAACTTTATGGATTTATCTTGCATTGCCCCACATGATGAAATTTCCTCTTGTGAGGATTTATTACAGTCATGGACATACAGAGTGTTCCTCTGGCTAATTGCTGTCTTGTCTGTAATTGGTAACGTTTTCTGCTGTTGTGTACGTTTGTTTGCAAAGAACATGACATTATCAACTGGCTTCAGTGTGTTTGTCACCAACCTCACCATAGCTGACTTTCTGATGGGGGTCTACATTACAATTATTGGAATAGCTGATGAAAGGTACCGAGGACAATATATGTACCATGATGACACATGAAAAAAACAGTGTAACTGTAAAAACAGCCGGGTTTTTGTCTCTACTGTCAAGTGAGGTATCAGCTTTTATCATCTGGCTCATTACACTCGATCGCTTTCTTTCTTGTTCTCCGTTTTCCTTTCAGCACAATGAGATTTGACAGAACATCAGCAGCAGTGGTTAGTTTGTTGACTTGGTTCACTGGGTGGCTGTTGGCCTTGGTGCCTTTGCTTCCAGTGACTTTGCACTGGGAATTTTACAGCCAGACAGGTATCTGCATACCTTTACCAGTTACAAGAACAGATTTCCAGGGGAAAACATATTCCTTTATTGTTTTAATTGTGGTTAATTTCGTTTTATTTGTGTTTATTTCTGCCGGTCAGGCTTGCATCTTTTGGACAGTAAAAAGGACATACACTGAACGTCAAGTCCACTAAAGTGTCACGAGATGTGACAATAGCTCGGCGGCTGATCTCCATTGCAGTAACAGATTTCATGTGCTGGTTTCCCATTGGACTGTGTGGAATGCTGGCCCTGGCTGATACTCCCATTCCTGGAGAGGTCAATGTGGCTCTGGCCATATTTGTCTTACCTTTAAACTCTGCTTTGAATCCTTTCATGTACACGTTCAATACTTTATCTGAAAAAAGGAGGAAAAGTGAAGAAGAGAAACTTCTCAAATGGCTAGACTCTCACACTGAATTGACTAATAAAACATAGCCTGGAATATCTTTTCAGCTTTGAAATTGTTATCCATTACATTTTCTCAATGACTTTTTTTGTGAATCACTATGACAAGATGAATCACTTGATTGAATTTGGCAGAATTTTCCATTTGTAAGGTGTTTTTACATAACGGAACAAAAATATCTACAAAGGCATCTGGAAGTTAATCCATACAATGAAAATCAAAGCATATGCATGTAAACAAATGTGAATGTTTGTTTTAGTGGGGAATAGATGTACAATTCTAAGAGATGTTAACAGATAACATTCTGATAATATCTGCTATTTTGTACGATGTATTTATGACTTTTGTTGTTATTGATGGATGATTATGATAACGGTGATTATCATCATCACCATCAATTACAACAAAATCATGAAAACTGAGGCAAGTATTTTCATTTGTTTGGAAACAGAATGTTCTTGTTCTCAAGAGTCTCAGTTGGGGTTGTCTGCCTTGGTTAGGAATGTATTTCGGAGCATGTAAACTAAATTCAGACACCACCACTGTCATGTGGCGTACGCCCTTATGTGATATAAAGCATTTCCCTAAGTCGGGAAAAGGAAAGGTAAAAGAAAGGACAATTTACGTGGCCTGATCAGTGTGATTGGTGTCGCTGGTGGCTACGAAAATCGCTCCGTAAAATAGACGTAGGGTGATTATTGGTTGAATCACTCAGGAAAATGGACGGACGTTGTCCGTTGGTCAAGTAACCAAGGGCTGATAATGCGTAGAGTTAGATGGGTACTCACTGAATATGTACTCAGGAAGAGCACAGGAAGGAAAAATAAGGTATAGGAAGGAGATGGGCTTGGGGACACTGACCAGACAGGTTGTTTGGAACCGCAGAACGAGATTAATCTGCAATCTACCATTACCAGGTGAGGTACAGACAGATGGGGGGAGAGAAAGAGAGAGAGAAAGTAAAAAAAAGGAAAAAAAAAAGGAAAATGATTTATCATTATTCAGATTTTGAAATAGATTACTTACACGGACTTTATTCGTATTTCAGCCCTTCCCGGTGCTGTGGCAGCACCAGTAATTGGATAGGCGACTGTGGCGGTCGCACAACAAGTATTTGGGCTCCAGTGCTGTGGCAGCACCTAATTGTCTCCAGAGTTGGAGAACGTAGTTGAAGAGGACAACGACTGCGGCAGTCGTGAGAGAACTTTGAAAGCATTTGTCATGTTGACCCACTATGATTTTTGATTGTCCTCCTGGGTCGGAACGCAGTTATTGTTCCTGTATTTTATGCCATCTTTGAATCTTCTTTGGAAAGTGTATAAACTGTTTCTCCATTGAGGAGGAGAAACTGGTAAAAGATGTACTTGTAAAAACTATGTAAAATGAGATGAAATTTGGTCCCAGCTAGTGGATCTGTGAAATGTTTGTACCTCCACTGGAGAGGCTGAATGGAAGATAATTCTTGGAAAGCAAACCTGTTGTATATGCTGGAAAAGTTGATTATCGTTTAGTACATTATTTCCCTGAGAGAGGAGGAGAAGAAGAGTTAGTGTAGTGCACCTTCTGGTTGTTTGGAGTGACTGCGTGTCCACCGAGTGAAAGCTGAGCTGAGTGCGTGCATGCATTTGTGCACAGTGTGACAACCACCCTCCACCCCCACCCCCACCCTCGCCACCCTCAGTCTGTTGGAATAGTAGGGAAAAGCTTTCTCTAAGATCAGTGTTTTTTCTTTTGTTTGGGGGTTGTCTTCTTTTTTGTACAGATCCTAAAGTTTCTTTCTACTGATGAACGGGACAGAAAGAGCTCTTGACCCATGACTTGAAATTGTCCAATCAGACAGATACTGAAAAAAATACACAGATTGTGTCTGTTCTACAGGTGTGGCAGCTTCAACATCTGTGGAGCTTTGAGTGTCATATGGGATCAGCATCATACCAATCTTCAAGGAAATGCGCTGAAAGAGATGCTGGATGAAGTACTTCTCAGTGCACTGACAACATCATCTCCAATACATATAGTGTGCGGGGTGACACTAACAGTGTCATCGACTTTGCACGCATTGGACCAAACTTCACAGCAGGCATAAGCGCAGAAACACTTCGACCAAATTAAATCAACATTTAGCTCAGACTGGCATTGACTAAGAAGTAACAGCACCTGGACTGGATGAAGTATTCGAAGGATTCCAAAGAGAGAAAGAAAAGCCGACGATTGCAATAGACCTGGAAGATGTATATAACAAGGTCCAGTTCTTACTGTTTGTGGAATTACTCCTTGATTGTGAAGTCAGCAGGACACTTACTCGATGGATAGCAGCAACACTTCAGAAGGGAACTGTCATCCTACGATTTGGAGACTGGACGTCTGACCTCATAAACTCCCTACAGGATTCTCCGTCTCCCCTATTTCATACAATGTTTACACAAAAGCCCTTGAAGACCTCAAAAGAACGGGATTGCTCGAGTGCTGACACTAGCAGATGACTGTCTGATCAACAAAACATCAAAGGATGCTCAAGACAGAACGAGAGCATTTCAGCAGCAGGCTTTGACAGAATGCAGACCTTTAGAAAACATATTGAAGACGTTGTTCTTAATTGCTGTCTGTCATGAAAGCAATGGCAGCTGAAGGTACGGACCAGCGCCATTTCTATATATTCAGCGTCATTGATTATGGATTAGGGTTTACAACACTGTCCAAGGGCAATCTTCTTAAATTAGAAAAGAAATCAAATTACAGCAACGAGATTGATCTTGGGAACCATGAAGGATACACCAGTTTAAACCATGTGATACCTGCTTGCCCTTCCTTCAATGCAGTCAGACGCAAGCTAGAAGAAGTGAAGGCATATTTCAGAGCGCTTGAAACATTCCAAAACCCACTACACGTGGCAGTCAAGGAAACAAGAAAAATCGTGGATGGGACAGGCAGAAAACAATATACAGTTTGCGTGCCAGTTAGCAAAACTCAAAGAAACGAACGAGTGGGAAAAGGATCAGGATCATTCCAAACACCCCAACAAAATTTCCATCGCTCCAGACTTAAAAGACACTGTCAAGAATGGTCATAAGGCAAAACCAATGCAGAAAAACAGATGCAGGTAGAAAACCTTGGCACAAAATTACATATTCTTATATGCACTGACAGTTTCATCACCAAAGATACGTCAGGCTGGGGATAGACTGTGACGCAAACTGACCGAACTATTCAGGAGGACAATGGTGCATACAGTTTAATAACTTTAAGTCTAACAATGGAGGTAGAAGCAGTGATTCAAGCACTCCACTGGCTATTATTTACAGACTTGTTTAAAACTCACCAAGCCACAATTCTGACTGACTCCATGTACCTACTTTGAAAAATGGAGAGTGGAATGGGAAGGTCTGCTTGGCATGAAGTGTTGCGCAACCTTCCATTGAAGAGACTCATATGAATGTATACCATGGGACACGCAGGTGTTACAGTCAATGAGAGAGCAGACACACAGGCAGGTGAGGAAACAATAAGATCAGGATTACAGCTTGGCCGATCTGATGTGATAAGAAGTCTAAAGAATCACCTCAACAAACAAGTGCAAAAACCATTAGCATAGACCATCTTTCATTTGAACGTCAAGAGTGGACGTGGCCGCACATACAATCTGAACAAAAAGCAAGAAACATCGCAAACCAAACAAATGTTAGAGTAACCTCAAGGCCAGCTCTGCGAAGAGTCTCAGAGATTGGGGCAGACTCATGCTGGGCCTTTCCTAAAACAGACATGAACGATTAAACACGCATCAACTGATATAAGCCTATATCTCTCATGGACTCCAGTGTATACTGTAGACGTGTGTACCCTGGTGGATGTGCATCGGCTGGTTGATACAGGTATGTCAAGTGTCAATATAGATGTGAGTGCGTACGCGTCAGAGAGAGAGAGAGAGAGAGAGAGAGAGAGAGAGAGAGAGAGAGAGAGAGTTGTTGTTGTTGTTGCTAAACTTCATGTTATTATTCTTGTTACTATGTCATCGTCTGACCACTCATTTCCAAAATAATCAAAGGCGCATGCAATTACACACAGACACACACGGGCGTGCGCCCGCACCCGAGCACACACACGTGCACGCACTTTCTCTCTCTCTCTCTCTCTCTCTCTCTCTCTCTCTCTCTCTCTCTCTCTCTCTCTCTCTCTCTCTCTTGAGGCCATACTCTCTCCAGGCCAACATCCCAAAGTCGTCATCTTCTCTGATACACTGTCAATACTGCAGGCTGTACACAACGCAAAGTACAAGTACCTCAACCCCCTTGTCTCTGCCCTTGCCAGACTGCAGCAGGCCACTGAACTAACCATCATTCAGTGGATACCCTCACACTGCAACATAGCAGGCAATGAGGAAGCAGACCGACTGGCAAAAGGAAGGAGGACAGCAGCCACTAGAGGAACAGGAAATCTCCTATGAAGAGGCCAAGACGATCATCAAGGAGAAGCAGAGAAAAGATTGCTTGCTTCATCTACATCCAGATTACAACCAGACAGACTCCTATCCAGACCAGACCAAGTAAACATTGTGAGGCTGAGGACGGGCCACTCCAGGCTACACCATCACATGTTCACAAGGTTCCGCAGTGTGCCCCTGCGGTACAGTCCCGATGACAGTAGAACACTTCCTACAGGACTGTCCAACATACCATAACCTGAGAGCAGAGGCCTGACCTGCTGACCAACCGATGAGGGGAGAAACCCTATGGATCTCTGGAGGGCATCCGCCGGACAGCAGCCTTCATCATCGCATCGGTGGTTCCTGTCTGAGCGAACGATGAAGAAGCTCTCTCTTCATCTCGCATCGGTCTCTCTCTCTCTCTCTCTCTCTCTCTCTCTCACTCTCTCTCTCTCTCTCTCTCTCTCTCTCTCTCTCTCTCTCTCTCTCTCTCTCTCTCACACACACACACACACACACACACACACACACACGCGCGCGCGCGCGCGCGCGCGCGCGCACAAGTGTGTGCGCATGCGCTTGCACGTACGCACACACACATGCACATGCGTACACATGCGCAGATATATACACTCACATGCATAAATATGCACATACACGCACACAGTCACACAGGAGGGCTTGCACGTGCGTGCCCACACGCGCACATTTCATGCGTAAATGCCCGTGTACACAGGCACACACATATTTACACATATCTACACACATACGTGCAGATTCTTGCTTGTAGGAGCATGCTGGCACAAGACTTCAGATCACACATATGCATATACATGCCCATCTGCAAATATCCAAGCGCGCGTGCGCGTAGGCGCAAGCCCGCGTGAGTAGAAGGGATTGGGGAGGTGTAGTCTCGGGTAAGACAATATAAAAGGGGGGGGGGGGGGCAGATTGTAAAGGTGATGGAAACGGGGATGGGGTTAGAAGGAAGACCAGCAAGAGTTGTCGCCAAAAGGTATGTGCGTAAAGGAATCATATAGGAGGAGCTGGTAGGGAGAAGGCCAAGAGCCTGTAGAGGGGAAGGTCTTAAAGAAGGCGTGAATGAAGAGTGTGGCTGTGAGAGTAGAAGATGAATATAGGGAGGGGGCAGGGGGCGAAGGGAGATGAAAGGTGGGGGTGCTTTTGGAAAAGGAATTTGGGGAGAAGGAAGGGCATGGGGAAGAGTCTAGGTGACCATGTTGAGACCCTTCGGGTAAACAGTATGTAATTTGTTAAACCAGAATGATTCACGTCGAAGTCTGTAATCAATGTTGTCTGAAAAAACTTTTCCTAGTACTATGCATCTTAGATCATGAAGGGAGTGATAAGTCTGGTGGAAATATCTGGTTACTAGAGTTCCAGTGTCTTTTTGATGTTCAATCTGTGTTGGTAAAAACGGGTCTTTAATGAGTTTTTAATTTCCCCAACATACTGGCTGTGTAGGCATTTGCTGCAAAGCAGTAAATAGATTATGCAGCTGGTTAAACAGTCCATGTGGTGTCGGATGGTGAACGATTCTCCTGTTACTGTACTTTTGAAGTTGGCTGTTTCTACTAAGTGTTCTTGGCAGATCACACATTTTCTACACACGGAAAGCACCCGGGTGGTGAAGAATCCAACTGATGCGTGGGAAGTGCAGAAGGCATGAGAAAATTTTCTAAGGACTTGCTGTTTCTTTCCCCCCCAAAATAGAGAGGTCTGGAATGGCCTTTTGGAGTCTAGTCTAGGACTGGATTGTAGAAGGGGGTGAAGTTCATGTAGCCATTGACGTAGAGGTGGGTAAGCTGGATTGTGAGTGATTATGACAGGGAGTGCGTTGGGTATGTTGCTTTCGTTTATACTGCAGGATGGAGCATCTTGGCCGACGCTGTGCTTTTTCTAGAGCTGTAGTATCCTTCAAAACCCCCTCCTCCCCCCCCCCCCCCCACTTCCCCTTTCCACTCCCTCCTCCCTTTAACAACAATATTCGCGCCATTGCCCCGTCCTGTGTGTGTGTGTGTGTGTGTGTGTGTGTGTTCTACACAGGCGCTCGTGCGTTTGGGTGTTTGTGAGCATGTACACATTGGCATGAGCTCAGAACAACAATGGTTCTCGTGCGTGGTCTCCTTTTCTTCATCCCCCATGAAACAGGCACCTGGCGGAAGTTTTTCTTTTGCTGCTTCTCCGAACGTGGATCCCCCCCCCCCCCCCCCTGCACGCTCTCCTCTCTCTCTCTCTCTCTCTCTCTCTCTCTCTCTCTCTCTCTCTCTCTCTCTCTCTCTCTCTCTCACGTTGCATATGTCACGGTCGTGGTCTGTGGTGGTAATCAAAATTATGGTCGACCTATTGTCAATCCGCACCCTTTGGCCCCCTCACCCTGCACTCCCATCCTAATTTTATGTTTCCTTTTGATGGAATGTTTATACTCAACGTTTTATTTTAAAGTTAAAACATTTTAATTAAGGTGCCCTTTCTCTGCTGCATACATTCGTGATTCGTGTTCAGGATCTGAGGGTGGAGAATGAGAGCTTTTTACTGTCACAGTCTGTACCCCCTGACGAAGGCAAATAAAGCCGAAAATTTGGGATATTCTAATCTTGTTTGTTTGGATTTTTGTGTACTTTGCCTGTTTATATTTTATATATATATATATATATATATATATATATATATATAAGTTTAAAAATATGATTAAAAGGAGATTAAAAAAACACCAACAAACTTGTTTCAAGCTCTCTGCTTTCTTCAGGGTGTTTATTTTGGGCACGCTACCGGTGTTATATATATTGTGTGTGTGTAAGCGTGAGTTCTGCATGTGTTTCACGTTGCCTGTATCTTTTTACAATTTTGGTTTTTTTGGGGGTGCGTTCAGGGAGGGTGTGTTAAGGAATGGTGTGTTGACAAGAATTTCCATTTGTGCCTGCAATTGTTTATGATCTCAACTTTTGAATTCAGAGTTGCTAGATGAGGTTTGCATAATATCAGCCACTTTTCTGTAGAACATAGGTTGCATTTTTTAGAGATAGTATTGTATGGTGCTGCTCTTTTATAATTTTCCAGATATATATTGTAGTCTATTTTTTTATCTTTAAGTTTCCAAATGTGTTTACTTAGTTCTGTTTTTGGTTTTTATATTTTTCATTTTTGAAGGACTGTTTATGGTTTGCATATCTAGTTTTAAAATGGTTTGCAGTAATCCCTATGTATGTTTCTTTGTCACTATCAGTTGTTACTGTGGCTTGGTATACAATATTATTGTAAAGGCATTTATTATTCAGGGGGGCATTGATCTTTTTTTAGTGCAGTTACAAGATGTCCTTTTGTTACCCTTTTTGGCTGTGTTGCCTTTAGTTTTGTTAGATGAGTCAATTATTTTTTTGAGGTTGGGCATACATGAATATGATAGCTTGATGGTGTTTTTCATTGAATATTTTAGATAGTACATGTTCTTTTGGAAATGATGTTATAAGAATTTTGAAGAATTCTTTTCCTACATTAGTCTTTATTCTTCCGTCATATGGGGGATTATACCATATGATCTTCCTTTTTCTGTTTTTCTTATTACTGTTCATGTTATTATCTGGGTTGTATTGTAGTTTGTAGTTGTAGCCACTTTTATTCAGTGCCTCTTGGTATTCAACTGCTGCACTGTTGAATACTTTCTCGTTGCATGACAGGTTAGACAGTCTTTTGTTTATGCCATTGGGTATGGTTTTTAGGATAGAAGGTGGATGGTTACTTTTGATGTCTACGTAGATGGGTATATCGTTAGGTTTTTTTATATGGTTTGTATACATGGTCATTAAGGTCTAATGTTATGTCTAGGTAGTTTACTACCTTCTTGTTGGCTTCTACTGTGATTTTTTTAAGTTATGGCTTTGGAAGATTTTACAAAGTTCTTTTTTCTTATTTTCAATGGTTTTGGTTTATTGTTTAGCGCGGCAAGGCCGTTGTCTCTGTACAAGCCAACCTGTTTACCAAGTGTTTTCTGTATATTGAATAACATGATAGTCCAACTAGTTCACATGTTTCGGCACCATCATATGAACCCATTGTGACATCAAATGTGGAATTATTGCTGGTTTTTTTTGTCCAAGTATCATTACTGCTGTGGAGTAGAGTTTTTTTAGTGTGGAAGATGATTTCCATCTCAGCCTCTGTTATGTTTTTGTATTTGTTAGCAAATTTTAAAGCTTTGGTAAGCAATTCCTCATCTATAGATGGATAAAAATCCACTATGTCATATATATAACACCGGTAGCGTGCCCAAAATAAACACCCTGAAGAGAGCAGAGAGCTTGAAACAAGTTTGTTGGTGTTTTTTTTTAATCTCCTTTTTAATCATATTTTTAAACTTATGTCGCTCCCTTCCCGGTTGAGCATTTTTGGAGTTCTTGCTGGCTCTCTATTTTTTATTTGTGATATATATATCAAGACATCGCCAAAGCATTCAACTCAAAATGAATCAAAGAATCTAATCACCAATACAAAGAACAAAAGACAACCAAATAGCCAACAAACCAACAAATAAACATACAAACAGGCAAACCTGCAACTGACCTCTTAACTAATTGCACAACACTGTTTGCACTTAAAACAGAATCGAGCGATCTTGTTTTCCATGTCCAAGGTTTGCTTAGCTGGTATATGTGGATGATACATATGCTTAGGGTTTTGTTTGAGATATTCTTGGAATTTTTTTTTAACTTTAACTAAAGCATTTTATACAAAGCAGGTTATCACAGACCTATACATATAATGGAGGATGAACCTGATACAGCCTCTATTGCTTTACATTCTCAAACACTCTTTAGACTAGAGAGTTGTTCATGACCCTCCGTATCCATTATAAGTCGAGCAATGTACAACATATAACGCATTAATGGTCATTATATTTACAAATTTCATTATTTGTAATCATACATTTCTCGCATCAGTCATTGTTAAGTCGTACAGCCCTATATGGTACTTGCAACTGGGATTCTAATCAAACACAAGCTGTTATCCACTGCAAGAGTGCACAGCACATAATACAAGTCAACTCAGTGATCACAACAAATGCGTCAATAGCATGTCACAAATCACATATGAATGAAACTAAATGGCAACACCAAAATCAACATTCCAGTAATACCAAAAGTTAGATAAGCAAACAACAGGAAAATTAGCCGATTGAATGACAGGGAAATAAGAGGGGGTAGGGGGGATAGAGGGAGCTCTGCACAACAGACGAGCACTGGCACTAGCCACCAAGCCCTGCACGCTTCACACTAAGTGCGCTATTAGAGCTGACACAAAATGCGACGAGAGTGGAAACGTAAGCTGTCTGCACAGAGGATGAACACAGCTCAGCTTGTGGTTTACACCACCGCCTATGTCACGTCGTCAATACTGCGTCAGGGACTTTCTGTATCTTGTACCCTCTACACCAACATCGTCTTAAGTGCGTTATTATTATCATCATCATCATTCATCATCATCATCATCATCATCATCATTATTATTATTATCATTATTATTATTATTATCATCATCATCATCGTCATCATCATCATCATTATTACTATCATTATTATTATTGTTGTTGTTGTGTGTTGTTTGTTGTTGTTGTGATTATCATTATTATTTGTTCTGCCTTGTGCTGCTTGATTCTTAACTATAAAATGTTTTCAGTATACACTGGGTTTCAGTTTTCGTTTCCTTTTGCATTGTTTTTCATGTTTTCTAAAACAGGCTCAATGATTTGCAACAAGATTCGTATGAGAACAACAGTTAGACAGCCTTGAGTCTGTGACAAAAAAGGATTAGTGAATGCTCTGTTACAATCAATATCACTTGGAGAGATGATCAAGCATTCCCTCAATCTATTTGAATACGTGTCATAAAGAAAAATCACTCTATGATACTCGTGGTGCATCAAAGACAGATTGCTCTTCATTCAGTCTGTGTTGGTATAGCAGTTATTGCCCTTTTTGAGAACCCAGAGAATAAAGAAAGAAAACATATTATATCAACTCCCTTTTACCCCTGAACAAAACCATCAACAAAAGATGTTTCATTCACTAGTCTAGTTACTAATTTGACCAACACTATTTGCAACTGTAGCATGCAACTTGGTAAAACTACACAGTTATGTGGTCAAAAGTCAGTCAGTTTCCAGCTCCTACATCAGAAAAGAATTCACCATTGCATTAGCTTACCAAAAGAACTATTCACAGCTTTTGGGTCATTCTTAGTAGTACTGGTCAGCAATTTACCAAGTTTTGAAACTGGAATAGTGAGAGCTTTCTACAAGGAGGGTGGAAATTACTCAGTAGTCCAGACAAGACTATACACTTTCCTAAGATCCCAGATACCACATTCCTGGGATATGTTTCAGAAGTTTATTATGGATGTTATCAAGGCCAGGAGCACAATAACTACAAGTCTGATTGGCTGGTTTGAATTCCTGTAGTGGAAAGGGCATGTAACATCTCAAATATTGTAAGAGTTGCATAGATACTTTTTTTTGAGTTGTTTCTGCCTTTGTTTATTCATTTTTGTTTTGTTTGTGTGTTGCCATTATTGTTCTTTCCTCAAAAGCAGCAACTTTATAAACTTTATTTGTGGTAGGCTTTTCTCAAGCAGGAGAGACTGGCACACATGTTGGCAACAGCATGTTTGTCTGTAATCAAAGCTGGGAGAAGAAAAATTAAAATATTGAAATTCATTACATCTTTTACACTCACCTAGAGTCTTAAGAATCATTTGTTTTTAGTTAGAATAATTTTGTTCATAACGTGTGCACTTGTATTGTGACACATGTATGACATAGCTGTGTCTCAGCCACTGGCCAAGTGTGTGCAAAGGCATGTTCGAGATGCACACACATGTGCCAAACTAGAAAGAAGAAAAAAATATTTTGGGTGTATTAAAATCTTTAGGTATTCTTATAACAGAAGTGATAAAAACAAACAAACAAACAAAGCAAACCAAAACTCCTTTTTAATTACCTTGTATTGAAGTCAACGTTTGGTGGGGGTTTTTTTTTTTTGTTTTTTTTTGTTTGTTTGTTTGTTTGTTTTGTTTAGTGTGACCTTCCGTTTGAAGGCATGGATAATGATTTTAGACAAATTATCGAAATGATCAAGTGAGCTTTGGATTTTCCAAGAACGTATGATTAAGAATTCTGAGTCTGGATGGGCTTTGTTTTGCATGTCTGGCTTGAAATAAATTCTTCTATCACAATCAAATGAAGACGATGCATTTAGCTGGGAAATGCCCATCCAGAATTGCTTAAGAACGTACTAATGTAATTCTGTTGACAGACGTGCAACATACACTTTCCTTGGGTAAATATGTTTGAAAAGGTTATGTATGTTTTACAAGCAATGACAGAAAGAACTAAACAATTGCTTACACGATTCAGTACATCTTTTCCGGTCACAACCAAATGACTATACTTGTTCAATTCTTCTATGATATTAGACTTACTCAATGTAATGAAAGACGCTTCATAGGAGAAATATTTGAACTGACAGAAGGAGACACAAAAAGAGTCGATTAAAAACATAGCAAGGAAAGATAAAGGGGAAATACTAGAGCTCAGTGAAGAAAAAGACAAAAGGCACAAAATCTCAAGTGGTGGAGGAATCAAAAACGAAAGTTTGAAACTAAGAGAAGAAATGATTTTTTTAGGTAGACTGAGGGTAGCCAAGATAAACCAGAAGGAGCAGACAGAGGGAAGTAAAGGCAAGATTTGGAATACTGGTACTGAGTGAGAAAGAAACAAAATGAAAAGAGTGTAACTAAGGGAAGAAAAGTCAAAAGAAAAAGTAGAACGCAACTTACTTACTTAGGCCCCTAGCTCAAAGGTGAGCATAGGCCATCGACAACACTTCACATCGCACTCGGTTCTGGGCTGCTCGCTGAATGCCTGTCCAGTTGGTCCCCTGCCTCTTTATCTGTGCCTCAGTGTCGCCTCCTCCAGCTGCTGCGAGGTCGGCTTCTCTTCCTTTTCCCCTGTGGATTCCATGTCAAGGATTGGCATGTGGTGCTGGATGCTGGCTTCCTGAGAGTGTGTCCAATCCAGCCTGACTTCCTCCACAAAATCTGCTAGGCCATTGGTTCCTGTCCTGCTTGCTTCCATAGACCTTCATTGTTGATTTTTTTTCCAGCCATCTGATTTTGTTGAAGCGCCTCAGTCAGCTGTTGATGAAGGTCTGAATTTGTTACTGTATTGCCTTGGTCATTCTCCAAGTCTCGCAGCCATAGAGCTGAACCGACTTCACGTTTGAATTAAAGATATGTAATTTTGTTGTCCTTCTGATCTCTCCTGAGGCCAGATGTTCTTTAGCATGATGAATGCTGCTAGAGAAAGGACAACAAAAAA
>JADBJO010027091.1:16815-21748 GCA_016801955.1 Conus betulinus
GGCAATGACAAACAGCAACATCCAGATTGAAAGAAAAGATGGGTAAGGACATCATGGAAAAAAGAAAGATACGAGGCCCATGAGAAGAAACGAAAGGTCGATAAGGAAACCAAAAAAAAACAAGTAAAAATGGATTATGAAACCATTTAAAACCAAACGGGGGGTGGGGGAGGGGGGTCATCCTGAGTGTGGAAAGACAGATGATGACATCATAAGAAAGGAAAGGAAAGAGAAAGATAACCCGAATGTGCCTCTTAGACAGAAGGTAAAATACAAAGGACATCATAACTAGCAAAGATAGTGAGAAAGGACGGATGGAAGTAGACATCATGAGAAAGGAAAGATTGCTGTGGACATCAACAGAAAGGGAAGATGAATGTGGACATCGTGAGATAGGAAAGACGGAGATGGACACCCTGAGAAAAACTAAACAAGGGTGAGGACATTATGAAATGTACAGATGGATGAGGACATTATGAAATGTACAGATGAGGACAGGACATTATGAAATGTACAGATGGATGAGGACAGGACATTATGAAATGTACAGATGGATGAGGACAGGACATTATGAAATGTACAGATGAGGACAGGCAGGCCATTATGAAATGTACAGATGGATGAGGACATTATGAAATGTACAGATGGATGAGGACAGGATATTATGAAATGTACAGATGGATGAGGACAGGACATTATGAAATGTACAGATGGATGAGGACAGGACATTATGAAATGTACAGATGGATGAGGACAGGACATTATGAAATGTACAGATGGATGAGGACATTATGAAATGTACAGATGGATGAGGACAGGACATTATGAAATGTACAGATGGATGAGGACAGGACATTATGAAATGTACAGATGGATGAGGAGGACATTATGAAATGTACAGATGGATGAGGACAGGCATTATGAAATGTACAGATGGATGAGGACAGGACATTATGAAATGTACAGATGGATGAGGACAGGAATTATGAAATGTGCAGATGGATGAGACAGGACATTGTGAAATGTACAGATGGATGAGGACAGGACATTATGAAATGTACAGATGGATGAGGACAGGCCATTATGAAATGTACAGGTGAGGACAGGACATTGTGAAATGTACAGATGAGGACAGGACATTGTGAAATGTACAGATGGATGAGGGCAGGACATTATGAAATGTACAGATGGATGAGGACAGGACATTATGAAATGTACAGATGGATGAGGACAGGCCATTATGAAATGTACAGATGGATGAGGACAGGACATTATGAAATGTACAGATGAGGACAGGACATTATGAAATGTACAGATGAGGACAGGACATTATGAAATGTACAGATGGATGAGGACAGGACATTATGAATGTACAGATGGATGAGGACACCTGGACAACGGGAAGCTGGATCTGGACATGATGAGAATAGAAAGATAGATTAGGACATCACGAGAAATGAAAGATAAGAAAGAAATTATGGGTGTGGACATTCATGAGAAAGGAAGGATCAGTGTGGACATCGTGAGACAGAATGATGATCGTGGACATCATAAGAAAGGAAAGATGGATGAGGACACTATCAGAAAGGAAAGATGGGTGTGGACATCGTGAGAAAGAAAAGATGGGTGTGGACATCGTGAGAAAGGAAAGATGGGTGTGGACATCGTGAGACAGGAGAGATTAACGAGGACATCATGAGAAAGGCAAAAGGTGCTGACATCATGAAACGGAAGCATGAGTGTGGACTTCCTTAGAAAGTACAGATTACGTTCCACATCATGATGAAGGAAAGATTGAAGTGGATGTAAGAGAATGAAAACATGGACGTGTATATCACAGGAAAGGAAAGATGGACGTAGACCTCAGGAGACAGAAAAGGTTGAAAAGGACATTGTGAGAAAGGAGAGAGATGGATGAGGACACAATGAGAGATATGAAAGATATATTACGACACAATGAGAAAGAAAGGATGAGTGAGGACATTATGAGAAAGGAAAGATGGATGAGAACACAATGAGATATGAAAGATATATTACGACACAATGAGAAAGAAAGGATGATGAGTGAGGACATTATGAGAAAGGAAAGATGGATGATGGACACAATGAGATATATGAAAGATATTACGACACAATGAGAAAGAAAGGATGAATGAGGACATTATGAGAAAGGAGAGATGATGTTTCCATTATGGAAATGGAAAATGAAATGAATGAATGAAGACAGACATCATGAGGAAAGCGAACAATGGGTGAAGACATGGTGAGGGAAACGAAGGATGGGAACATGGCCAGCAAGGGACTATGGGGACACTGTCAGAAAGGCCAGTGATGATGAGGACACTGTGAGAAAGGCCGGTGATGATGGGGACACTGTGAGAAAGGCCAGTGACGATGGGGACACTGTGTGAGAAAGGCCAGTGATGACAGGGGACACTGTGAGAAAGGCCAGTGATGATAGGGACACTGTGAGAAAGGCCAGTGATGATGATGACACTGTAAGGGCAGTGATGATGGGGACACTGTGAGAAAGGCCAGTGATGACAGGGACACTGTGAGAAAGGCCAGTGATGATAGGGACACTGTGAGAAAGGCCAGTGATGATGACACTGGACACTGTGAAGGGCAGTGATGATGGGGACACTGTGAGAAAGGCCGGTGATGATGGGGACACTGTAAGGGCAGTGATGATGGGGACACTGTGAGAAAGGCCAGTGATGATGGGGACACTGTGAGAAAGGCCAGTGATGATGGGGACACTGTAAGGGCAGTGATGATGAGGACACTGTGAGAAAGGCCGGTGATGATGGGGACACTGTGAGAAAGGCCAGTGATGATGGGGACACTGTGAGAAGGCCAGTGATGATGGGGACACTGTGAGAAAGGCCAGTGATGATGGGGACACTGTGAGAAAGGCCAGTGATGATGGGGGGACTGTGTGAGACAAAGGCCAGTGATGATGGGGACACTGTGAGAAAGGCCAGTGATGATGGGGACACTGTGAGAAAGGGCGGTGATGATGGGGACACTGTGAGAAAGGCCAGTGATGATGTGGGACACTGTGATGGGGACACTGTGAGGCCAGTGATGATGGGGACACTGTGAGAAAGGCCAGTGATGATGGGGACACTGTGAGAAAAGCCAGGTGATGATGGGGACACTGTGAGAAAGGCCAGTGATGATGGGGACACTGTGAGAAAGGCCAGTGATGATGAGGACACTGTAAGGGCAGTGATGATGGGGACACTGAAAGGCCAGTGATGATGGGGACACTGTGAGAAAGGCCAGTGATGATGGGGACACTGTGAGAAAGGCCAGTGATGATGGGGACACTGTGAGAAAGGCCGGTGATGATGGGGACATTGTGAGAAAGGCCGGTGATGACATCTTTAGAAAAAAAGGGGGACGAAGATGGGAAAGGAAAGAAAAAAAAAAAGGAGAATAAAGAGGAAGAAGATGTTCGTTCGTCGTAGTCCTCTGCTGTCTATGGTAAAGAACGTGATGGCGTCAGAGATCCATTGAGCATTTATTGATGCAGTAAACACCAACAACGTTCTTAAATGCTTTGTGAGCACACAATGCCATGAGAATTCAATACAGTACAGCAGGTTTAATATGTAATAAGTTGAAGCTCTTTTACAGAAGAATCCGGTAGAAAACGAATTATTTCCAACAAATACTTCTTTTTCTTTTCCCAGTTTGATTTCATGTCCCTGCTGTCTTCGCAGACAACATGTCTGACAGGGGGGGGAGGTGGAAGTTTTGCCAAAAGGGATCTTGCAGTTTCCGAGAGCCTTTTTTTTTTGTTCATGACAAGAAGCTGCTCATAAATGAAGTGCCAACGTTTTACTTTTTCGCTGGCGAGGACAATATTGATGAACTGTTTGAAGTCGCTGCAAGACAAAACTTGGGACAGATTTTGTATTACTTTTAAGGGTGAATGAACGACTATCAAAGTGACTGATTATTAAACTGCTCGACGGACTGGTCGATTTTTTTGTTCGTTCACGTGTTTTGTTCTCTACAAATCTTGACTTTTTTTTTTTTTTACTTAATTGATGAATAGTTTTCCGTAAACAAAGGACAGAATGAATGACTAATCTTGTACTGTAATCGGCAAAGTAAATTCCGAGGAATTGCTGTCCCACAAGCATGCATGTGCGTGCGTACACCACACACACGCGCGCGCGCTTCAGCGCGCGCGCCACACATACACACGTGTGCATGTGCACTCACACATACGCGCCCCCCCCCCCCCCCAAACTGCCTGCTCGCACGCGCGCGCGCACACACACACACACACACACACACACACACACACACACACGCGCGCGCGCGCGCGCGCACGCATGTCTATCTCACATTAATCAATGTGGATAGATAGATGTTTCATTGAAGAATAAATAATGACAAAATTAACAACACACACACACACACACACACACACACACACACACACACACACACACACAGTCTGTCTGATCCGTCTTAATAAATAGATGCTAAATTCCAGAAATAACAGGAAGGACAACAACAACAACAACAACACAACAACAACACACACACACACACACACACACACACACTAACCTACCTACTGGAATAGTTGTCAAACACAGTTCAACACAGGCGTGAGCCGACACCCAAACGACATTCACATTGGTCCTGGTGTGTCACAAGCTTACTCTTCTGCTTCAAGTACAGCACAGCCGCTTTCTCCAGTGAGTGGAACTAGCCCATGCCAGGTTCACAAAGTTATTTTCTCGGCAGAAAGACACACGTAGCGATGACCAACATCAATGTCGCCACAATTAGAACATTCTGCGAATGTCTCGAAAAGTGGTGACGGGTCTTATTTTCAGGTCTGCCCCCGGTCTGGTCCCACCTCAAGCATGAGCAGACTGTTGCTCCTGCAAGCAAAAGAGCCGGTGCA
>JADBJO010027092.1:0-17500 GCA_016801955.1 Conus betulinus
TATCTGCAGTGGTAGATAATTCTGCCTAACTAACAGTATGTGCTTGAGTGGGTAAATGGGGAATAATAAATGCTTCTCAAAAAGAGCCTTCAACAAGCTTATAGTCTCATAGGAGGAGACAATCTCCAATGGGGAGAAACTCACTAACATATTATTGCTGGTCAGATACCGGTATTTCGAAACGATTGTTTCTTCTCAGTGATCGCGAGAAGTGGTAACTTGTTGACTCCTCTGCCTTTTCGGTTTTAGAAGAATGCTATCCCAGAAAAAGGCTGGTGTGCAATACCGTAGTATGTTTTGTTGAGTTTTCACAAAAAAAAACAAAGCCAAAGGTGCCACCTGAGAACCAAAAGAAAATCATGAAGAGCAAAACAAGCTACATTTTCTTGTGAAAAGTAGAAAATATAAAAATATACCTCTTAGGACACAAGTGCTGAGGGCCATTCTTGGAATGAATCCACAAGGGACTAAATTACATTAAACTATGAAATTCCAAGGATAAGTAACCGAGCACCATTCCAGCAACTTACAGAGCTGCTTGGTGTTGCAATGACTGCGAGTTCAGTTCGTAGAATTTTTTTTTTTTTTTTTTTTTTTTTTTTTTTTTTTTTTTGCGTTGCACTAGGTCAGTTGCACATGTCGAGGAGGAATGTTTTAATTCTGATATGTCTTGAAATCAAACAATGACATAATCTGACGACACAATGCATGAAGGTCGTTCCAGTCTTTACCGCCATTTAAAGACACTTACTTTAAATATATCTGTGTTAGGTTTAGGAGCAATAGCTCCGGCAGACGGATGTTGTGTGCTGGAAACTACACATTGACTTAAGGTATTGTGGGCAGGCATGATAAAAACTTGATGCACAAGAATTAAGGTGTTAAATCTAAGATTGAAATGAAGGCTCAGGATTCCTATGGTGTTGACATGCGTTGTGCTCAGATGTACCCGCAGATTTGACGTCGTTTATCATCTTAACGGCACGTTTCGATAAGAAACAAAGTGGCTTTACAGTAGAAGATGCATAATTTCTTCAAATAACAGAGCTGTAGCCAAGACGACCCTGAATAAAAGCAAAGCAAAACACTTGTCTTGAGCGTCAAGAAAGTGTTTAGTCTGTGACAACTGGAACAGGCTGGAAGAAAGCTGTTCTATCGGCACAAAATGGAAATAAACACAAAATAAGATGTAAAGTAACGCAAATTTTATGGACTGTACAGTTTCAGTTTCAGTTTCATCAAGGTGGGCGTCACTGCGTGCGGACTAGTCCATATACGCTACACCACATCCGCTAAGTTTTGAGACCACGCTACGCATGATTAGAAGCTGGTGGATAAATGAATTAACAACAAAGTTGAGACAATTGAGAAGAAGAGCGTCTCATGGCTACGACTCAGTGGATGTCTGACCTACGCATTAGCCCAACGCGCTGGTCAGACCTTGAATACCTATCTACCATTTTTTTACATAAGCGCACAAATGCACACACACACACACACACACACACACACACGCACATGCGCACACGCCCGCATACAAAGACACACATATACACAGATATGTACACATATAGCCATTATGCAGATACGTGTGCTCACACACAAACCCACAAATTACACACACACACACACACACACACACACACACACACACACACACACACCACGCACACAGATGCACACACACACACACACACACACACACACACACACACACACACACACGCAGACACACACACACACACACACACACACACACACACACGCACACACACACTCACACTCCACACACACACACACACACACACACACACAGTCACACACACACACACACACACACACACACCACACACACACACACACCACACACACACAAAACAGTACTTTCCTGTTGGCTGTCATGAGAGAAATAACAACGCATCCACCAGTATGAAAGAAAGTAAGGACTGTTCTGATGTATTGTGTTTCTGACGTGAGAAATCGAGACAAGGATCTCAACGACGAAATAAAAAAAGGTGAAAATGTCGCTACATACTAAAGGCTAGCTCAATGCGAGCATTGTGAGAATTCTTCCAACCTATAACTCTGCACCTTCAACAGTTCCTAAATGCTCTCACCACACCATATCAGTCATCCGACCGTGCCAAATGTCAGGCTGAAGTCCAGTATCTAAAATCAGAAACCACGCTGTTCTAATACTTCTAGTCTTGCCGTGGCAAATCATGGAGAAACGTTTAGACACGTCTGTGTGAAATTAACACTGTGCTTCGAGTTTCAAAGCAGGACAAAGGAGTCCCAGTGATACCAGAACTTTACCCCCAACCCCCCACCCCCACCCCAATAAATAAATAAATAAAAAAAAAATAAAAAAAAACAAATTCCATAAAGTGGAAGTGAACGAACATAAGGGAAGTGAACAAACAACTTGGAACAGCTGATGTCAGGCGAGACTCCAGTGGATTGCGACAGAATCAACTCCGAACTTTTCTGTATTGATAGACCCCCTAGTTGGACATTCCCCAACCTGCTTGTCTATGGTGTGTGTGTGTGTGTGTGTGTGTGTGTGTGTGTGTGTGTGTGTGTGTGTGTGAGAGTGTGTGTCTTCATGTGTATGTGTGTGTGCCTGTGTCTATATCTGTGTCTGTGCGTGCGTGAGTGCGCGCGCGCGAGTGCGTGCGTGCGTGTGTTCTTAAGCGGTGGTTCGATTGTTGGAGGGGAAGTATCCGCGTATGAGAGTTGGAGATAAGAGAACAGGGAGAGATGAGAAGTTGAGTCGTGACCAAATCTGCAAATCAAGTGAATATGGACAGGGGAGTATGGACCAGGGGAGTATAGACCAGGGGAGTATGGACCAGGGGAGTATAGACCAGGGGAGTATGGACCAGGGGATTATAGACCAGGGGAGCATAGACCAGGGAGTATAGACAGGGGAGTATAGACCAGGAGAGTATAGACCAGGGAGCGTGTTGAGCAATGAGAAGCCTTCAGAGCGAGGAAGGGGGATATCGACGGGGTGGGACAGCTTGGGGGGGGGGGGGGGGGGGGGGCGGGGGAGGAATGACGAGCTGCAGCAAGCCTCCAGATCAAGAATCAAGCAATAGTAATGGGGACCAGAGGGGGGGGGGGGGGTGGAACAGAGGAGGGGGGGGGGGGGGGGCGGGATAGGGGGATGGGTATCGGACAAAGGAATTACCGAGCAGGAGGGAGTATTGTTTGGGAGGAACGCAGAGCAGACCATTTGTATAACGTGAGGGAGTACTGAGCAGACATAAACCTCCAGGTCGAGTATTAATGAGCGTGGGGGATAATCATGAACAGACGAGAATGGAGTAATAAGAGCAGCACTGGGCAGTCAGTGAGAGCTTAGAACTGAGAAAGACAGTGTAAACACGCTGCTCTTTGAGCCATTACTGGAACTACATCTTGATGAGTAATAAAATGTATCTGATCTGAAAAAGATTGGCAGCCGTAATAGCTCAGTTGGTTGAACGTCAGACTCGTTACCAACGTGATCTGCCGGGCCGTTTCGGTACAGCGGGAATTTTTCCCCTCGGAGTTAACATTGGTTCTGACTCCATTTCCCATACAGTCCTTCGAATGAGACTATAAACCGAGGTTCCGTGTGTGGACGCACGCATAACATCTTGCACTCACGTAAAATCCCATCACCAACTTTCGGAAGAGAAGGCCAGTTTGGCCGTTGGTATGAATGACACGCTACACATAGCATGCACCCTGCGTGAGAAATGGAAAGAGTGAAGGAAATGAGGAAATTGTGTGAACGATACTGACTGGATGACACGGGAAACGACTGAATGAAGCGCCAGCAGCGGCTCGTCAGTCGGCACTACCCAGGTAGACAGCCCGTTGTGTACACGAGAGTGTGAATTGTCAGCGCCTAGAAGCTTTGGCAAGGTGCTTTAGAAATGCTTTATTATTATCATAATCATTATTATCGTTGTCATTATTATTATTATCATTGTTATTGCTATAATCATCATCATTGCTATCATTGTTATTATCATCATTATCAATAGTGTTATTATAATTATTATTATTGTTGTTGTTATTGCTATTATTATCATCATTATTAAAACCAGTACTACTATTATTATCGTTATTAATAATATTATCATTATGATAATCATTATTATCATTATTAACATTGTTGTTCTTCTTATCATCATTATTGAAGTTATCAAAATGGAATTGGAAAGGAGGAAAATCAACAGACACAAAAAAAAACAAAACAACAAGGACAAGCGAACAAACAAAAACGTTTTAACACACAAAAGTACACTCAAACTACAGCACAATAATGAAATAACCCACCATGCCCGAACCACGCCATGCCACTTCGATCAATAGTATTCCATACCAGGTAGAAGACCGGGAAGGTAAATGTAAGCCGAATAAATTTAGTATAGTGCAAATCTGTTAGAAAGTTTAACAAAATTTCCAACCGTAGTAAATATCTCAGTATTTGTGTCCACATCCAGGTCAAGGTTACCAGTCAATAATGTTGAGATGTCGTGTTTAACTGTGTCATGTAAAGTTCCTATTGTCAGAGCACGGGCCTGTAGATGGAGTGACAATTAATTAAGAAATGGGCTGCATCCTCAACTGCCGTGCCACAGTCACAGGAAGGGTTGTTTCTAAGATGCCGTTTGAAAAGATCGTTGTTTAAGTCACTCATTTCTAATCTCAACTTACACAAAATTATTTCTGACGTCCTATCGGATAAGTAGTAACATCTAGGCACGATACTATCGGTACTGCTGAGGAAACGCTTGAGAAAACTGAGAGAATTAGATACTTTAATATTGTCAGGGAGGTCATTCCAAAGAGCAGTAGATGAAGGAAGAAGGAAGATTTGTATATATCTAATCTACACTTTGGCATCTGCCTCTCCAGGGGGCGCCTGAGGTGATAAGGGTTGACAGAGGATATAAGATGGGGAAGTCGGTTAGACAGGTAAACAGGAAACATACCGTTGACAATTTTGTAGTACAGAATGATTTTATGACGTCGTCGTCTCTCTTTTAATGATGTAAAACCGGATTCCTTGTATAATTTTTGGTGGCTAGTCCCTCGACCGAGCCGACTATAGTTCTAATCGCATCCAGATGCACATTTTCTAAATCTTCAGCCTGTTTGTTTGTACAATTATCCCACACGACATCCGAAAAATCGAAGTGGGGCAAAATAAACGACTTGTACATTATTTCGAGTGATTTCCGACTAAGACGGTATTTAAATGAACGGAGGCAGGCAACAAGAACACGACATTTTGACAACATGGATTTGATGTGGCGATCCCATTTACAATTATTTTGAATGATAACTCCTAGGTGTTTGTGGAATTCTGTATCATGTAATGTCACGTTATTAAACCTCAGAGGTTCAATTTGTGGCTCCGCATGGTTAGAAATTGTCAATAATTCAGTTTTAGACTGGTTAAATGTTATTTTCCATTTGAGAGCCCAAGTATTGATTTTTTCAAGATCTGAGTTTAAGATTTCTGTTCTAAGATGAGTATTTTCAAGGCCTAAATATATACTGGTATCATCAGCAAAATAACTTTACCACAGATCCAATGTCGTGAACAATATCATTTATATAAATAAGAATAACATTGGTCCAAGAATAGAACCTTGGGGGACGCCAGCCGATATCGGGAGGTACGGCGATTTACTTCCCTTTTAAAACTACTGCCTGTGTACGATTTGTCAAATAGTCAGCAAACCAATCAAGCAACTGTCCTCTAACACCCAAGGCAGAAAGTTTATATAGTAATCCACGGTGCCATACCTTATCAAAGGCCTTAGATACGTCAAAAAAAAAATCACCTGTGCGGTTTGTTTTTGAGTCAAGAAATTTGCAAAAAATCATCATATATACACAAAAGTTGAAAAACAGTTGAGTCTTTTGGAATGAACCCCGACTGGGCATCTGATAAAAGATTATTGCCTAAAAGATGTTTAAACACATGTTGCTGAACACATTTTTCTAAGATTTTACCGATACAGCTCAATAATGAAATAGGACGGTAGTTGTCGCATTTATGTTTGTCTCCTTTTTTAAATATGGGGGTTACATGAGCCAGTTTCCATATTAAGGGAAATTTGCCTTCTGTTAATGAGCGATTAAATAGATATGCTAATGGTTCACAAATGACGTCCGCAGCAGCAATTAAAATTCTATTGTGTACCAAGTCTGGTCCGACAGCTTTTCTACTATCAAGACCTTTCAGAATTTCTAGAACAACATCTTTAGTAATAACTAACTGACTAATCAAACCGCAATATTCATTTATCCTAGGTATATCTTCATCATCGTTGTCGACCGAACATTGCGCGGCAAAGTATTTATTAAGGGCAGTAGCCTTATCTTTTGGAGTGTAATAGATCAATCGTTATCTTCGATAGGAGGGATTTCGTCCTGAGGCATGCCTTTGTTACGAATGAATGTTTTAACTAGTTTCCACCAGTCCTTGGTACCAAAGCAATTTGGAGAGGAGATTCTGTTATCTATTCTTCTAATACATACTCTGCCTTCCTCAGTCTAATAATATGTGTAAGCTCATTTCGAGTACGACGAAAGAAAGCCCAAGCCCAGTCAGAATTTAATGATTTAGCCAATTTATGGATACTATTTTTTCTTTGATCATTTTTTTAATTTCAGTCGTAATCCATGGCGCATCGCGTTCATCAATTGTAACTTCTTTGACTGGCATACATAGTTTTGCAACATACACAAGCAGATCAGAAAACTTCTCGGCAGCATCATCAATAGATTCCAAGGTTAAAATGGAGTCCCAGTCAGTATTAGATAATTCTGCAATTAGTTTCTGAGCATTTAGCTTAGCATAATTAAACACTGTACGTTTGTAGGAGGGTTAAATCTGCGGTGTTTTTTCAAGACAACATACGGAGCACAATGATCACTACAGACAGGTGACAGTACGTCTGAACCTTGAATGAGGTCTGGACATGGCGTAAGTATTAAATCAATTGTGGTAGACGAATTTTCAGTAATACGAGTTGGTTTATTAACTATCTGAAATAAATTATTCGTTAACATAAAATTTTGGAGATGCGGTGGTGGTTGAACTGTACAATCTGCGTTGAAATCACCAAGATAATGAATTTGTAAGGAGTATTTCCAGCTAACTGTACTGCCTGATCAATTAAGTCCCAGTAAGCTACATTAGCAGAGGGTGGTCTGTAGAATGTTCCTATCAGCAGTGTGTTTTGTCCTAGTTTTGTCTCAATCCACACAGCCTCCAGAAATGGCACACTCAGGTCGGGTCTAGGTTTGCAAACTAAATGATCTCTTTACGTACACAGCAACACCTCCGTGTGGATCGCCTACTCTGTCTCTCCTGACTGGGGGTTGGAAACCGGGAATTAGTATGTCGTCATTAGAAATATTGTCTGAAAGCCATGTTTCAGACATGGTTACCACATCAAAAACAACTTAACTCACACTGTATTAGAGGAATTTTTTTTTGCTTAAGCTATGTACATTCAAGTGGATGATAGACAGTCCATTTGAAATATCATCAGTCGGACCTGGGTTTGGGTGGACGTCACCTGCAAGTTGCAGCAACATCTGAATTGCAAATCCAACAAGAAAAATGATAAGCAGGTTAGTGGTACCCACACGTTGAGGAAACGTGTTTACATCATGACTATTGGAGAGTGATGAGTCAAGAGATGAGAGCTTACACGGCATCGTATTGACCAGCGGTCCATTCAACATCATAAAAAGGAAAAGTGAGAGGGTCAGTGCTGATGATCCATATATCACCAAGAGAAGAAACGGACCAACGTCAGTTGCTGTGAAAAAGGACAACTTGGGCTCTGAACTGAGTTAGGCAACAAGTCATGTCACAGCACGGAGTAAAAATTCAAACAGAACAGAGAACAGAGTCGGAACATGTTTCCTGGTTAACAATGGCATGGCGTTTGGCTCAAACACGCTGAGCGATTCTCATCGATTATCGAACACGAGGTGATATCTCTTTCATGACGATAATGCGTTCTTTCACATGAGTTCATAAATGTATGAATCTGTGTCTGTGTGTGTGTGTGTGTGTGTGTGAGCATGTGTGTGTGTGTGTGTGTGTGTGTGTGTGTGTGTCTGAAATTTTGGCTTGATATCCGCAAACAACTGTCTTTAGCAAATGAAGGTTTTCTGTTTCATGCATGAGATCTGTTTCTGCTGTTCCCTGCTCTGCTAAATACAAGCACGATTAAAATCTTAAATGTACGTCCTGTTCTTGTTGTTTTTGCTTAGTGTGTAGACATGGAAAAAAACAGTGTGATGAGTCCCACGACTGCTAGACAAGCCTCGATAAAATATGCACGGAAGGGATTTAAACTACTCTCCATTATACTCCCGCCAGCAGTGATCAGTTTCGTAGATTTAGAGAATTCACCGTGACCTCTCTACCAGAAAACAACACACAGTGCCCAGACACTTATTTTTTTAATGTCATGATGACGGTTACTGTCTCCCTGTCTATGTCAGGTGTAATGGCATGATGGACCGAGTCATGAAGACGAAGTTGTCTGTAATAAAATTGAGACGTGCCCTGGGTATTATCGATGTCGTGATAGCTACAAACCAGTCTGTCTGAACCTGAATCACCTGTGTGATGGATGGTCACAATGTCCACTGTACGATGATGAACTGATGTGCAATATTATTGTCCTGAGTCTTAGTGTTTGGTAGGTTTGCTTTCTCGGGGCAAACCCACGTTTCGCAGTTTAGCTCTTTTCCCGCGGTTACGATACCTTGAAAACCTCCGGTAGTGGAATACGACAGAGTGACACAGAAACATCATGCGGCTGATCCATCTGGGCGTACAAGGCGTATGGTTGGAAGGAGGATGGGGACAATGGTCGTTTTAGTTACACGTGTTCTTCATTGTTTCGATCTTTGTAAGAGTCGCTTTGACTCTGTCAACTTGAGCAATTTTGCAAAAAAAATGCCTCAACTTCGAAGATTGAAATTCATGGGAAATCCTTTGTGTCGGCTGGTGTTTTAACAATATGGAAACGGGGCAACGCGAATACGCATCCACCACAGATGATATCCACTATCTGTTTGCCATGTTCAAGCACATTCTTTTGATTTTACCACCTTGTCAGTTCTGATGCCACACTTACAAACTCTTTAGATTTAGCTTCCAGCAAAATAAAGGCATTGCAGGGACAACGCTTGTTTCAAAGTCGCTCCATTTCTCAAGTACAGAGGTATCCATTAAACATTTCACGCCCGAGTTTCATGAAGAATAGGACAGATCTTTTGAGTGTTTAGCAAAAACAAACTACAAATGTATGCTGTCCCATCGTTTTACCCGACAACACCGACAAACTTTCGTGGCAAAGGCTTGGCCCCATCCGATACAGACTCCTCGTGTCGTGATGGCTTGCTGAAATCTCTGCCCACCACCGTTTTGCGCTGTCTTGACCAGACCTACTCTATGCTTGCTGTCACTGAGAAAGCTTGGTGGCTCTTTGTTTCTCGTATATATTCACAGGAAAGCACCAAGAGCAGCTTTTGCAATTTGTTCTTCTTTACCTCTGTGTTCCAGACTTTCTGGTAGGCGTGTGTATTTAGTTTTCATTGACCCGTGTCGTGGCAGAGGGTGGATATGTGCAGTGGCAGGAAGGAACCGTCGCTTGGTTAAAGAGTTTAGCTTGTACGATTGCAGGATTCTAAATCTGTTGTTATCATAGAAGAAGTATTAGCATTCTTATCTGCTCGATCACCGTGGACCGATTTCTTGTGCTCTATTGTTCCTTTTAGTCAGATCCGGTTCAGAGTCGGATCAGTTCACCTTGCTTGTGTCGTCATCTGGACTTCGGGAGTTCCCGACCTGGCGATGGGGCTCTGCTCCCTGTAGCAAGCCTTCACAATGGGAGTTTTTTTCCACCAGACAGGCTTTTGCACTCTGCGCCTGGTCACCAGTGCTGATGTTTCCGGGTCACGTTTTACTCTTTCCAGCATCATAATCATCTGCAACCTGATCCTCTTTTCCTGGACCGGTGAGGGCCAGTTTGTTTATATGCAGATTGGTTTGGGAAAAAAGCACGACATACAATCAGCTGGCAAAAACCTATGATACTGACACAAGACAGAGTGCACAATCGAAGGGAACAACATTGCCAGGCGCCTCCTATCTGTTGCAGTGTCTGATTTTTCTATCGTTCTGTGAGGGGTCCTGGCTTCCACTGGAGTCGCCATCCCCCCAGGGAGTCAACGAGTGGGAATGGTCAATTTTTGTAGTGCCCCTCAGTTCAGCGCTCAAACCCTTTTCCTCTACACTTTGAACCTAATCCTGGAGGAGCGGCGCAAAGCACAACAATGGCGTTTACAGAAACTGTTTACGGGCACAATCTAAATGGTGACAGTTCGTGCGCATTGTACAAGATAGATTTACCAACCCGGTTTGTTTCCAAATGTGTTAGTGCTTGGCTCAGTTCTGGGCCACGGAGTGGTTGTAAGTTTTAGAATAACCATCACATTCAATGTTCAACATGTCTCATCTGCCCTCCTCCTTCCTTTCCACAAAACTGCCTACGGTCAAACTTGCATCCATAATTCTAACCCCTCCCACAAAATAAATACATGCAGGTGTATAGAAGAACAAATCACACACTTAAACATATACACACACATGCACGCACGCACGTACACACACACACACACACCCACAACACACACAACACACACACACACACACCCAGCAGGCATGCACCCACACGCACGCACAGTCATTCCAAAGTGTGGCACTTACCTGTACATAGCACACGGATTCCTCTGCAAAGGTCTTCTGTAGAGTCACTAGACTTTTAACTGAAAGTTCGAGCTTCCAACGCGTTTCACTAAGAGCTTTGAAGTGCATGTTGGCAGTAAGGAAACGTAGCAGCGATGGAGGGCTGCAACGGTGTGGTAGAGTGAATATCTGACTTTTCATCCTATGTTTTCCCAAATGTAACCTGTGTGATTGCATTGCACATAACACTCCGTGATATAAATGGGTCAGCAACTGCTCTGCTTCAAACACTAGTACTTTTCTGTTTGATTGTTTGCACTTGAAAACATACATTTCATTTGTGTTTTCAATATTCAAATTTCACTGTACAGGTATTAACACAAACAGATACTCGATACTCTTCCGTGACCTGCCATAGATTAAAGATGGTGAGATAAAGATCCTATCACACCTGAGGCTTTTTTAAGGACAATCCTCTCCCGGACTGATGGTGAGAATAAGTATCCTAGTATCCTAATCCAACCTGAGGCTTTTTAAGGACATCCTCTCCCGGAATGATGGTGAGGTAAGTATCCTATCAACCTGAGGCTTTTTAAGGACAATCCTCTCCCCGGAATGAGGGTGAGGTAAGTATCCTATCAACCTGAGGACTTTTTAAGGACAATCCTCTCCCGGAATGAGGGTGAGGTAAGTATCTATCAACCTGAGGCTTTTTAAGGACAATCCTCTCGCGGAATGAGGGTGAGGTAAGTATCCTATCAACCTGAGGCTTTTTGAGGGGGGGGGGGGGGGGGGGGGGGGGGGGGGGGGGGGGGGGGGGGGGGGGGGGGGGGGGGGGGGGGGGGGGGGGGGGGGGGGGGGGGGGGGGAGGACAATCCTCCTCCGGGAATGAGATGTGCAAGGGGTGGAGGTGAAGTGCAGTGGATTTGCTGTGATACAACAGTTTCGTTTCTGGAGGACGCTGCGGATACCCCTGTGAACAGTTGTCTTAAATTCAGCTTCTGTACGCTTGTGCCCTCCTGACCAAGACAATGGGCATGGAGTCCAGTGGTGGTGGGGGTGGGGACTAATCGGACCTTAAGTCCCGGCCTCAAGTTCCCCGCTCCCTCCTCCACACACACACACACACACACACACACACACACACAGAGGCACGCACGCATGCACGCACGCACACACACGCCAGTATGTTCAACCACTGTTGCACATTAAGGAGCTACACCTCGAGGGGAAGAAAAGAAAACTCATCAATAATGTTCAACGAACAACAACCCCGTATCAATCATAACAAAACGTTTGACAAGCTTTTGGCAAAAAAAAAAAAATAATAATAATAAATAAAAATGAAAAGTGGGGAGTAAGGGAACTGTGGATGGTGGTGAAGCAAGCAAACAACATGAATGGTGATGTTGGGATTTTTCTCTTGTTTGTTTGTTCGTTTTGCATAAACGATGGCATTTTTTTTTCTTTTTCATAAGAAGAATAAAAATCCATTATTGGTTACAAACAAGATGTGCTGAATATGATCACGCACTAATACTTGTACAGACACACTCTAAATTAGTGTACACAATGTCACACGATTTGTTGTCTCAATGATTGGTGTGATACACCCAGTGCGTTGGTGACGGGTCTGTGTGCTTGTCCCGCTCGCTTTCAGCCTTCACTGCTGACTAGCACCGCTCCTTGCAGAACTGCGAAAAGCAGATCACAATGCGTCAGCCTTTCCCTGTCAGTACATAGTCTCTCCACCAGCAAGCCCTATGTAGCGCCTCCTGGTGGCGACACACGTCACTGGGACCTTACGGACGCAAGCTGAACTAAAAAGGGACTCGGAGGAAGTCTGGCCCCTAGACGTGTGACATGCAGGTCCACCGGTGTGTGGATACGCCTGGTCCCCTCGAACCAGACTCCCAGTTATGGGTCAAATAGCTTCACTGCCTTGTGGTGTGTTCGGGAGGGACAAGGTAGGGGAGTAAACCCTGAAAGAACATCTGGAGTGAAGCCCCTAAGGCGGATGGTCGACACACCGTGACACGTTCGGCAACTCTACAGCTACGCTGGCAACACGCTGTCCTGCTTGTCCTTTCCATTGGATCCTGTCAGCAAAGCTGCGAGGGCGATCCTGGCAATTGGGCGTTCCAGGATCCACACACTTCGCCCAGGCCTGCGCCCTGGAGAGGTCACTCCAGTGCCGCTGTGCCAGCGACAGAAACAACACGGGAGACAGCAGTTACGGGTTACAAGCCTAGAGCGTATTGGCGTGAAGTTCGGGCGCTACGGGTTGTCTCCGATGGTGGGAGGGACCATCGCGTTCTACCCGTCAGCTATCGCCCGCCTCAAGCTGGGCGGCCCCCTAGGCAATAAGGTGGGGCTGACCCGCCACAGTCTGCCTGCTTCAATGGGTGTTTGGAGCTCAGGGGAAAGACCGAAGAGCAGACTGTAAACCCTGCACCAGACAATAAAAGAAAAAAAAAAGAAATTCAAACTACCAGCCTTGCGGCTGACTACCTAGGAACGTCAGATCGACGAGCCCTGGCTTTTCTGACGACCTCCAGCAAGTGGACGATGCCAGGAAATCAGCAATCATCGACTGCGACAATATCGACCATCGCTGTCCCGCAAGGGACAAGACGCCCCATTCAACGGCAGCCTCAGGGGCAAGGACTACTCGTTCTTTTGGCAAGGACTGGAACCAGAGGAACATCGACCATATGCATCGGATTAGCAGTGCGAAATTCTCTCCCATCCTCAATGAAGCACCTTCCAAAACGACAGCACGAATCCTCTCTCTCCGGCTCACGACATCTTCTGGACCACAAACATCCGTGTTGTCTACGCCCCCACACTCTGCTCTACAGCCGAGGAGTTCCTGAAGAGCTGGAGGCTGAGATAAGGGAGGTGCCTGCAAAGGAACCACCTGTTTCTTGCTTGAGGACTTCAACACTTGGATTGGTGCAGACCATAGCTCCTGGTCCCGCTGCATCGGCCGTTTTTGGCATCGGCAAGCTCAACGAGCAACTACTTGAACTTTGCTCCTTCCACGACCTCAATATCACGAACACCTTCTTCCCCACTAAGCCAAACCACAATGTCTTGGAGGCATTCCAGTTCCCGTCACTGGCATCAGCTGGACTTCGTGATCACTCAAAGATCCGAGCCATGTATGAAGGCAGGAAGAAAGCGTTCGGCTCTAGCGCCATCAAGATCGTTCTTCTAAAATCTACGTTAAGGGAGGTCATCACCGACCGCAGCAAACAGACAGAGAGATTAGCGGAGCACTACCAGGAGTGTACTCTCTCAAAAACTCGGGTCACCCAAAACAGCCATTGAGAACACTGCCTCCATACCTGCTATGGAGCAGCTCGACGCCCCACCCACCTTTGATGAACTCAGGAAGGCCATCGACTTGCTAGCCTGTGGTAAAGCTCTGGGTAGCGACGGCATCAAAGCCGGCAAGGAGAGTTCCCTCCTGAATCATCTCCATGAGCTTCTGCTGCAGTGTTGGGTGATACCCCAGGACTTGCACGATGCAAAATCATCATCACTATACAAGAAGAAAGGGGACCGCAGCGACTGCAGTAACTATTGGGAATATCCCTGCCCAGCATTCTTGGCAAAGCCTTCGTCCGCGTCCTTCTCAACAAGCCGCAGCTACTCGCCGAACGAACGTGCCCAGAGGCACAGTGCAACTCGACTTTAGAGCTGCGAAGTCGACGATTGGCATGATGTTCTCTCCCAGAGGCAGCTACAAGAGAAGTACTGTGAGCAGAGACGACACTTGTTCATCGCCTTCATCGACCTTACCAAGGCGTTCGACTTGATCAGTAGGTCAGGCCTCTTCACCCAACTGCAGCAGATTGATCCCCCCCCCCCCCCCCCCCCACCAGCAAGCTCCCTCAACATGATCACGTCCTTCCATGACAACATATCCTGTACGACGATTCATCGTCGGACCCCTTCCTAATCAAGAGCGGTGTCAAACAAGGGTGCGTGCCTCTCTCCTACACTCTTCGTCATCTTCTTCTCCTTACTGCTGCACTACACCTTCCGACCGTCTAAAGACGGCATCTTGGCGACACTGGGAGTGACGGAAGCTTCTTCAACCTGGCACGCTTCCGTGAAAAACGAAGGTGCGGAAAGTCCTCATCATGGAGATGCTCTTCGCAGATGACACCGCCCTCCCTGCCCACATCGAAGAAGCTCCACAACGAAATTACCTGCTTCGCTGATGCCTGCACCGAGTGTAGCTTCACTATCAGCTTGATGAAAGCCATTATCATAGGCCAAAAGGTCAGCAGCACTCCCTGCATCTCCAACGGCGACCACACCCTCGAAATGGTCGACGACTTCACTTGCCTGGGCACCACAACTCCAGCAGCCTGTATCAGGACGCCGAGCTGAACATGTGGATGGTAAGGCAGCAGCAGCGATGCCCCGTTCAGCGAAGAGAGTCTGGGACAACACCATGTTAACGTCAAACACCAAGATGAAAGTGTATCAAGCCTGCTTGCTGAGCATTCTTCTCTACGGAAGCGAAGCATGGACCTTGTACTCTCGACAAGAACGCAGACTGAACGCCCTCCACTTGCGCTGCCTCAGAAAACTCCTAGGCATCACATGGCAGGACCGCATCACCAATAAAGACGTCCTGGGCCCAGGCAGGAATGCCTAGCATGTTCGCCTTGCTGACACAGAGACGCCTGCACTGGCTTGGCCACGTCAGCCGCATGGATGACAGTCGCATCCCGAAGGACATACTGTACAGCAATCTGGCTGCAGGCTCCAGATCCAGAGGACGGCCCGCCCTACGATCTAAAGGATGTATGCAAGCGCGACCTGAGGACAGGCAGCTCGACCCAGCAAACCTGAAGACAGCAGCTTCAGCCCGGATCAAATCCGGCATCAAGCAAGCAGAGCAGAGGAGAGAGGCCCAGTGGGAAGAGACGGAGGCGCCGCAGACGGCAGAGTATTGCGTCGGCACCAACAGACACTCATGATCGAGGCTTCACCTGCAGCAGCTGCAACAGAGTCTGCCGCTCAATGATCGGGCTCTTCAGCCACAGCAGGCACCGCAACTCCACAACAGACTGACCCAAGGTGCAACACCATTGTCTTCAAGACAGACGGATGCCATCGATTGTCATACGATTTACTGTATCCAATGGAACAATAGACACAGTGTGCAACTGCGTATTGAAAACTCTTTACAAATACTCAAAATTACATACAGTCACACACACCAAACATTGACTACAGTCAGTGTTGAACACAGTCATAAATCACATGCTGCATAAAATCACATACTATTTACTGTATACAGTTACACAATACACAATGTATGCAAATCACACAGGACATATTGTACACAGTCACACACTGTACACTGTTTCCAATTACACGTCACATATTGCTTTTAGTAATACACACACCAACACACGCACACACACACACACACTCTCTCTCTCTCTCTCTCTCTCTCTCTCTCTCTCTCTCTCTCTCTCTCTCCCCTCTACCTATTCCTATCAAATAAATAAAAGAACATAAACCGCAAATACTGGCCAGTGAGTTTACCTTCAGCTGTATACATAACAAATGACTTGAGACAGGCGAGAGAACGGACCAGTCGGAAAGTATACAGAAGTAGACGATAATGAGTATGTCAAAGTTTCTGAGAACGTTACTGAAACGATGATGAAGCGACAGGGCAGCACATGAAAATCGAACCTACTGTGTCATTGCTATTGAGACAGACGATGAATGCAGCGACAGGGTAGTGCATGGAAAAGGAATCCATGTCTGAATTATATGAAAAAGGAATTCAGCATGCCATTATTCCTGAGAACAGTCAAATGAATGAACCATGGGGCATTCTATCGAAAAGGAATTCAGTATGTCATAGTCCCTGGTTACAGTAAAATGAATACCAACGGGGCATTCTATCGAAAAGGAATTCAGTATGTCATAGTCCCTGGTTACAGTAAAATGAATACCAACGGGGGCATTCTATCGAAAAGGAATTCAGTATGTCATAGTCCCTGGTTACAGTAAAATGAATACCAACGGGGCATTCTATCGAAAAGATATTAAGTATGCCATAGTTACTGAGAACAGTAAAATGAACGAACTATTAGGGCATTCTATCGAAAAGAAATTAAGTATGCCATAATTACTGAGAACAGTAAAATGAACGAACTATTAGGGCATTCTATCGAAAAGGAATTCAGTACGCCATAGTCCCTGGTTACAGTAAAATGAATACCAACGGGGCATTCTATCGAAAAAGATATTAAGTATGCCATAGTTACTGAGAACAGTAAAATGAACGAACTATTAGGGCATTCTATCGAAAAGGAATTCAGTATGCCATAGTCCTGGGAACAGTCAAATGAATGAACCAACGGGGCATTCTCTCGAAAGGGAAATCAGCATGCCAGGCCAAAGCCAGGGAATACAAACTGTGAGGGATTAGATCTGTGGGGACATAACATTGTTGGTCAGTTTGTCTCTCTCTCTCCTCTCTCTCTCTCTCTCTCTCTCTCTCTCTCTCTCTTCTCTCTCTCTCTGGTGATGGCACTGTTTTGAGGTCAGTTTTGTAAAAAGAAGTGATTGTGAATCCGTGAAGGCCTGGCCAGTATTTTGGTTTGGGAACGACTGTAATTAAGTGAAAACGTAGAAAGAAATAGTTACATGTGAACAGAGCAAAGCGTC
>JADBJO010027093.1:0-7500 GCA_016801955.1 Conus betulinus
CTATCACTAATGGTAGCGCAAGCAAGTAATCTACATTGAAACAGCAAATAACACCACCAACAGCAACACCATAGCATCTCGTCAAAACTTATACGAATACCACCCCATTCTAAATATTTCACGTTTTGATTTCAAAATAACAACAAACAAACAAACAAACAAACAAACAAAAAAAAAAAAACGGCGTTAATCGCGGGAAAATCACAATGAATGCAGCAATACTGCCTAGTTATTGGTATGTCTCTTTCAGTCCACGCCATATTCAGGTGACATCCAGCTGCGTGGTACCATTAGGGTCCCTATCATTTAGAAACCAGGCTAGAAGCATGGCGGAGACTTAAAATGCCACAGTGATATAATGATACTGTTTGGGGCCAGAATAGCCCAGTTAGCAGAGCGCCAGACTCCCATAATCTTGGTGATCCTGTGGTTGCGGGTTCGAATCTCCACCGAGCCGTTTCGGTATAGGGGGATTTTTCCTTCAGGGTTAACATTGGTTCCGACTCTATTTCCCAGAAAAAGTCCTTCGAATGAGACTGTAAACCAAGGCTCCGTGTGTGAACGCACGCATAACATCTTGCACACACGTAAAATCCCATCACCTACCTTCGGAAGAAAAGGCCAGTTTGGCCGTTGGTATAATTTACACGTTACACATAACATGCACCCTGCGCGAAAAATGGAAAGTCTGAAGGAAGGGAAGTGAGTAAATGATACTGTTTGAAATACACGTGAAACGACTAAATGAAGCCCCAGCAGGCAGCTCTTCAGTCGGCTCTGTCTAGTTAGGCAGCCCGTTGTGTAAACGAGAGTGTGAATTTTAAAGCGCGTAAAGCTTAGTCTGTAGCCGAAGATAGGCGCTGTATAAATACTCTTAATATCAAAAAGAAAATGCCATAGTGATATAGTGATCTTGTTCAGAATGCGAAAATGATGTGGTGACCCTGATGGGACAGTGATGATTTCTTCATAGCCACGGTCTGAAAATGATGTGGTGACCCTGATGGGGACAGTGATGATTTCTTCATAGCATAGTCTGTGAAATCAGCCACCATGCCATTGTAGGTAATCCTCTCTCTCTCTCTCTTTTCTGATGGTTATCTTTTCGTTGAGCATTCAGCGGCCTAATCCTTATATATCCTTCTGAACAAAAACACTAGCAAGTGCACATTGCAGATAACTCTCAGTGCAAGTATCTTGCATTCCACATTTGTCTTGACAAGAAATCGTAAATTATACACTGTGTTACGGTCTTCAGGAAATACATTTGTTTGCGTACAGCTTCGTTTGAGCTTATTTCTGTCATGTTTGGCCCAGTGCTAATGGCTTTTCTCTTTTTTTTTGTTTGTTTTATTGAACGTGCAAGCTGGTGTGTCCCTTGAAGTCGGCTGACTGACAAAATACAAGAAAGTGTGCTGTTAATAAAATGATGGGAGTCGTGAATTGTGATTCATAAATAAATATATATTTTGCATGAGAAAAAACTAAATTGTTTAATCATCCGTGGCGCAAAATTGTATGCCCATGCAATCTTCGCTCTACACTTTGGACTCTTTGTTGTCAATTTTCACCATTCTTTTATGCTGCTGTCTTGTCACCAGTCTTTGAAATCTCCAGAAGGACTCCCTTGTCAAAATGATCTGTGGTGAACTGAAAAGAATTTTGTTTTCCGCAGCAACAGTGCCAGCAGCGGCAACACTACCAATAGTAGTGGTGGGCATCATACAGGCTGCAAACAGAGAAAAAAGACAGAATCGAAGTCCTTGATGGTGGATAGGATCTAAACTTTTCAGGTAGGAAGATCTGGCCGAACCATACACACCACACAACCGTTACTCAGTTTAGAGTGGATCTGTGAAGGTGACAGAGACTTTTTTTCATGTCAGCGCCCCGTCCATATATGTCATAACTCTAAGAATGTTTATTGCTTTCTGACACGAAGTTTTTAGTTCATGGACATGACTTTTGAATTTCAGTTTTTGATCAAAGATAATTCCTAGAAATTTGGCTTATTTCACACCAAGAATGATGAATTTGTCCACATGAATTCCAGGACCAGCAAATAAGTGAAACTTATGAAGTGGACACACTGAGTTTTGGTGTCCGAAAAGGTAAACCTGTTTTCCTCGGCACACTGTTGGGTGTATACCGATACGATACAATACTATGCAATACAATGCAAAACAATACAATACAATACAATGCAATACAATACAACACAACGCAGTACAATACAATACACAATTTATTTCCTTTCACCCCTGTTGGGATATGAAGGATTATAGCAATAGGCAAATGGTCATCAGCGTAAACTGAAAAAAACAATGACATGAAATAGAATGGAAAGTCACATTGATCACATAGCTGAACATTTAAGGACAACATTCATGCGCGTTGATCAAGAAAGTATTTCATTCATAGATGGGGGCTGATCAAAGTATCTTGCTCTTATTTGTGATGCTCGCACTCTACTACGTTCTATCTATCAACTCTGCATCATCTATTGAAAAGAACTGGATAACGAGAATAGATAACTGTAAGAGATTAATTGCAGCATGGGAGAGACGAAATCTTAGTATAAGTGGAAAAGTATGTATAGTAAAAACATTTTTAATTTCCCAATGGAACTATATTATGAAGGTAATAAAAGTACCAGACACAGTGATCAATGAAATGAATAGAATACTTTATCGTTTTCTATGGCGCAAGAAAGATTGTAATTAAAAGCGTTTGAAAAGGTCAAGCGGGTAGTTCTCTGTAGTGATCTAAAAAAAAAAGGTGGACTGAAAATGATAGATTTAAGAGATTTGCAGACAGCTTGTCTGCTACAGTGGGTGGTAAATTTGTGTAGAAAAAGTAATTATAAATGGCAAGCTGTAGCTCGAACTTTTTTCGGTGAAAACTATAGTTGTTTTTTACTCACATGTTTTGAGTAAAGATTTTAAAGGTTTAGAGAAAATACAATCCAGTTTTTTGGAGCACGGTGTTGTCAGTCTGGCTGGATAATAATTATTGTAAATCACCTGATGTTATTTGTGGGATGTTGTGGAACAACAGTTATTTACTCTACCAGGGGAAGGTGTTTTTTTTTTTCAGGAATGGATCAATGCAGATTTGATCGTTGTTAATGATATTTTAAAAGATGACAATGTCCTTTTGACATATGAAGAAATTAGTGAAAAACTGGGACCTTCACCTGGTAGATTACTACAATACAATGTGGTCTCAGTAGCTGTTAGAAATTTTCTCCTTAAACACAGGAACAAAGAATTACAACTATCCCGAACCCCCCTTCAAGACACTCCGCGATTTTGCGGCAAATTATTAACCTCTATTAAAGATTTTCGAAATCTTTTGTCTGAAAAGAAATACACTCAGCCTTGTTGTGTAAGTTTTTGGAAAAGGAAATTCGACTTCGATGTCACAGATAAAATTTGGTTATAGCATTCAATGCCACTAAAGAAGTTAGATTGCGACTTTTGCATTGGAAAATTATTCACAATATTTATCCAACAAATATTATGTTATTTAAAATGAAGGTTAGAGAAGATTATAAATGCTCTTACTGTATAGATGTTGTTGATTTTATAGAACACTTTTTCTATGAATGCCCTATTGTGCTAGCATTTTGGAACTATGTACAGCAGTATATTCTTGTGCATCTAGATGTTCACATCAGATTAGACGTTACCAAAGTACTCTTTGGTGTTGATACTCAAGAGTTATCAAAGTCGCAGAGAAACAATATAAATCATGTGATCTTAATAGGAAAGATGTGTATTAGTATTTTTAAGAAAACAAATGCTTATGTGTCTCTGACACAAATATTTGAAAACAACATTAATATTCGACTGAAACATATGTTTGTAACATAATTTAAAAATGTGTGTTTTTGTCCTTTCTTTCCTCTTTCTCAGCCTTTACTCCCTTCTTTCTCTCTCCTTTGGCCCCCCCCTCCCCCCTTCCCTTCGTGGCTTACTTTCCGTCTTTGGTTTTCCGTCTCTCCCTGTTTCTCCCTTTCGGACTCTCTCTACTCTTCTCTTTTGACATTTTCACGTGTCTACAGCATGCAGTGTGTGAATGGAATCAGTGAGAAAGGAAAACGAAACAGGCAAACAAATTGCAACATACACTAGAGCAATTAAAAACCCAGACACCTCTGTAATCAAAGGAATACATTAATTAAAAACGGGAAAAAAAAAAAAAAAAAAAAAAAAAAAACCATTGTCCATCGCTAGAAAATCAAATACACGTTGGAAGTGGGCATGAATGGAAGTGTTGAGTGTGCGCGTTAGTGGGCGCTCGTGCACACGCGTATGCACGCTTGAATGTTCAATGTGTAGGTTGGAAAAAAAAAAAAAAAAAAAAAAAAAGAAAGAAAAAGAGTCCGCCTAAAAAAAAAACTAAAAAAAAAAAACTAAGGAAAGATAGAAAAAAGGAAAAGAAAATGCAAAAGAAAAAACAGGCGTGGGAAAGTGGAGGGATTAAAAAAAAAAAAAAAAAAAAAAAAAAAAAAAAAAGTATCTTGCTTTTATTTGATTTCCTTGGCTGAATTCAGCAGACACTTTTTCGAGGTACTATGTAACGACTTACTAAGGTTTAGGCATTGAATGTACTTTCAGATATCATTTTGGCAGAAATTGGTGACGTAAAGTTGGCATACGTTGGGCAGTCAAATACAAAATGAAATTCATCACTACCTCATTCATATTGCAGTTGCTACATATTCTTTCTTTTCATGACAGTCCATGACATCGTTCCTTTTCTGTTTCAAGCTTATGATTACAAGAAAAAAATTTCATTACTGCGATAACATACTGATCAGGAAGTTGTGCATTAAGCTGTTCTCTGCAAAAGTCAGAATCCAGATGTTTGTAAACAAGGCATATACTACTCCTTTCGAGAGTCTCTTGCCAACTTTAGATGAAAGAATCCTTCAGACTGTTTTCTACATTCTTGCACAAAGAGCATCAACTAATGAAACTTTCAGGAATTCGATCATTTTAACTTTGACTTTAAACACTGGTGGAAACTTTCCTGATTTACCATTAGCAAATGAATTCACAGCACTTCAATTTAAACGAAAAATATATTTCAGAAATTTGAGCAATACTTTTTCAGTCAATTTTTCAAATCCCCAAATTTCACGCCCATACAACACGACAACTTCATCGTCTTTTGAAAAATGAATCTAAAACTACTGCAGATGGGAGGCTTCCCCTTCTGGTGTTTTTTGTTTTTTTTTATAAACAAGATACAGCTTTTTGTCTTGTATGAAAACACTGTTTTCTGGCCTTGAAACTAACCTTGTTATTAAACTCTAGACCTAAATACTTGAACAGTCTACTATATCCAGATTTTCATTTTCATAAAAAAAAAACGTCATTTCTCTTTTTTTTCTGGTCTCTTCTTTAGAAACAATTATTCTAGTTTTAGATTGATTTACCTCTAAACGCCATAGCTGGCAATACTTCAGCAAAGCACCTAATAATTGGTTAAACCTTGTGTTTCTGATAAGAGAATAGTATCCTCAGCATATAAAACTACACGCAATTTAACAAAGTGTCAAAGACTGTATGAAGTGTAATATATTCAGCGAACAACATTTTTTTCAATCAGATGTTATTTAAGATCATTCATTTATATTACAAGTAAATGTAGTGATAGATTTTAACCTTGACATACAACCCAGTAACTCGCACAAACGGCAGGTATTATACCGTTCAGGATGACACATGGCTGAATATATTCTTATACATATTAACAACAACGTTCAGTAATTTGCCATCTATTCTACTATGAATAAGTTTAATCCATAAAGCACTAGCAACACAGCGCCAAATGCTTTGTAATAATCAGTCAAAGTACAATTTCTATTTAGACGTTAAGAAAAGATCCATCAGTGACCTTAATACTAACATGTGACCTGTGGTACTGTGTTTCTTTCTAAAACCGCTTTGACCTTCTGAAAGAAGTTTGTTATTTTCTACAAAATCTTGAGTCGGTCCTTGATAATACTTGTAAATAATTTGCTCAAACATCTTAGCAATGCAACGTCTCTATAATTATCTAGGCTTTGCATTGGTAGTGTTCAGCCTTTGACCCATTCTTCCGGTACATTTCCTTCGTTCCAAACAGCATTAAAACAAAACTTTTCATACACATTCGTGAAAACTGCAAGGCTTTGCTTATATATTCATTTCCAATCTGATCAACTCTAACTGCCTTTTCACTGCGTAAAGAATCGACTGCTTTTAATAATTCATCCCTCGTGATTGGACTGTTCAAAATATGTCGGTTTGTTATTGCATCACCAATACTTTGACTAAATTCATCATGTTCTGTTTTTTCCTCATTCATTAATTTCTCAAAAATGGGCAAATGAAAATATTCATGTCGATGACCGATTTCGTGTATTGTTTTGTCCATGTGTTTCTTGCCAGTATACTCTCAGATTTGTGTTTTGATTTTTTTTTAAATTTCTGTATGATCTTGATCCTCTTGACTGCAGGCTGTGTGCGAGTAGTGGAATTAACACCTCAGGCGTGTTGCCTTTCTCTCTCGCACACATGCTTGTCTCATCCACTGGATACGGCTCTGCATTTCTCAGCGTGGCTGCCGCTGTGTCTGTGTCTGGTAAGCACATGTGTGTGACAGAGAGTGGGTCAGGGCCACAGAAATACACACTGGACCTTGCATGATCTGTCCGGCCTGGTTCTGTTTTTCGCTGTCTTGCTGGGACCAGCTGCAACAAAACTGACATCGGCTACAGCATTGCCTACACTTTGTGATGAGCTTGTTAATAGTTACACAACATCCATCTGGTAAGTAAGCAAGTGCATCTGTGTGTGTGTGTGTGTGTGTGTGTGCGCGCGCGCGCCCGCGTGCGTGCGTGTATGCGTGCGTGCGTGCGTGCGTGCGTGCGTGTGTGTGTGTGTGTGTGTGTGTGTGTGTGTGTGTGTGTGTGTGTGTGTGTGTGTTTGTGTGTGTGTGTGTGAGTTCTTCTTCTTCTTCCTAAAAGACTGGTTCACTCAAAAAACGAGTGGGTCACCAGCGCTTAAGTTAAAAATAAAATAAAAATAAAATAAAGTGCGATTCAGCCTTTTGGCCCCTGGAGCAAAATTTGGCAACAAGGAGTCGCACACGATGTATTCAAAAAGTTAAAAGCAATGGCCAGATTCAGGCCCAGGTAACCATAAAATATCTGGGGAAGTTAAAAACAGAAAAGTCAGTCAATATGCAGATCTCAAGACTGTCGTATCGATTTGATTTTTAAATTCGACTGCTTTTGTGGCAATCTTGATGACACCCGGCAGTGAGTTCCACAGCCGTACAGAACTAGGATAAATTGAATGTAAGTGGCTGTCAATATTTGATGAAGGTATGGCATAAGATTGACCGCCACTCCTGGTGCTATTTTTATTCAATACTAGTGTATCATTGGGGTATCGATTAGTTCAGCTCTGTCTTTGAAGAAGACATTAAGTTTGATGAAAAGCT
>JADBJO010027093.1:15000-17500 GCA_016801955.1 Conus betulinus
GTAAGAAGGCAGATTCCGCAATGCATTGTGGAGCGTGAACAGGGCTCAGTGAGACACGAAGGACACTGCTGGCCATCCACTGCATCTTGGGTCTTCTCCAGCCGCCTTGACTCTGTGTTGTCCCGAGCTACAGGACAGGGGCGAACGAGTGAGGCTGTCGACCCTACACGACCTCTCCCTCACCATAAACCAATTCACGTACATGTCATGACTTCACCTTCTTTCACCTCTCCACTCATCATCATCACTCTTCTTCATGTCCTGAGTCGACGGGAACGTGGCAAAGAGACTAGTGTGATACAGCAGCAGTCGTGGCCATCACTTTACACAACGGCGGTTCAGGCTTTAGGGTCGCTTTTCAGTGACATTTACTGGAATTTGGCAGCCACCTTAGTGATGAAACAGCTCTATATAGGAATGCACTCCCCCCTCCCCATTACCCCTCCCCCACTGTAATCCAGTGGAAGGGGCCAGAAAAATATTGCCTGCCTGACCTACTCCTGGTCAGCACGCTGCGGCTGGTGGGGATCCCTATTCAGCGGTAAATGGAATCAACAAATCTACGAAAGAAAACCCCGCTCACATCAATGGAAGGGCTGGAGCCAACAGACCAGAGAGGAGGACTGCTCTTATTGCCAAAGAGCTGGCAAGGTACAACGTGGAGATCGCTGCCCTTGGTGAGACTCGGCTTGCAAAAGAAGACCAGTTGACAGAGACACATGCCATGCGTTCGGCATCCTTCTGGATTGGACGCAAAGAAGAGGAAGTAGGAGTTGGATTTGTCATCAAATCCAACAAGATGGTGATATTGGAGATGGCTTTAGATATCCACACCGCAATAGACTGTTCAAAACGAGGATCGACCTGATCAGCCATCTTCGCACACAACCACCATCCAGTGATAACAGAAGTTGTGGTCATCTTCGCCCACAAAAAGACAAACACCACCATCACTACCCCCCCCCACCCCCACCCCACCCCTCCAAACCAACATACGCTGATTACACAGACCCGTTAAGGGGCACGATGAACCATGACGTTGCTTTTCAGGTCGAACATCTGGAATTATTTTAAGAGGCCATTAATTAGCATTAGGTCAGAATTATATTCTAGCCATTGCAGCAGTTTTGCTTCTCTGCGTTTCTTCCTCTTTTCAGACCAAGTGTTAAGTGTGTACATGAACGGATTGATGGCAGAGTTTAAAGGCAAAAACAAATATAGCAAGCGCCACATTCACTTCTCCCGGTATTGGGGTGCAGACGCAGCCATTAGTCCACACAGACCAATTGGAAACCAGCACATAAAATCTGTTACACAGCGACTGTGATTAATCGTCGAGCTATGGCCATGTCCCGTGACACGTTTGTAGAATTCGTTTTTAAAGTGTTGCCCTGTATTGACCAGTAGATGAAAGCCTGTCCAGCAGAGATAAACAAAAATAAGACGAAGTTAAGTGTAACCAAAACACTGAAAGAATACACCTTTCCTTTGAAATCTTGTCTTGTGACTGGCAAAGGAATACATATACTCGTCTGGCTGTAAAATTCCCAGTGTGATACCATCGGCAGTAAAGGAGCTGATGCTAAAAGACAGCCAACAAACCAAATTAACAGACATGTCGCCGCTGCCGATTTTCCGTTAAATCTCGTGGTGGCGAAAGGAAAGTGAATGACAATGAAGCGGTCGAGAGTGATAAACCAGATGATCAAAGCAGAGACCTCACTTGACACCAAAGACAGAAATCCAGCCACCTTACAGGCCATACTGTTTCTCCACGTGTCATCATTGTGAAGATATCGTCCACGGAACTGCTCATCAGCCACGCCAATAACAGTCATGTAGACACCCATCAGAAGGTCAGATATGGTGAGGTTGGTGACGAACACACTGAAGCCACTTGAAGACGTCATGCTCTTTGAAAACAGACGTGCACTGCAGCAGCAGACGTTACCAGTCACTGACAGACAAACGAGCAGCCACAGAAACAGGCGGTATGTCCACGATTGCAGCAGATCTTTACACGAAGAAATTTCATCCTTTGGAGCAATGCAAACGGATGCATCAATGTTGTAGGGAAATATGTTTCCACAGCAGAGTTTCTTATTTTGAGTGGATAGAAATCGCAGGTAATGAACTCCTTTGAATATATCTTCTGGAAAATGTTCCACAGGGCTGCCATCCATGTAAAGGTGAGTTAACCGTGGTGTGTGCTGAAAGCCAGACAGGCCGATTGTATGCAGAGAAGTGGAGGTCAAATTCAGTTTCTGTATGTGTGGAAACAGTGAAAGATGTTTGGCTTCAAACACAGTTAACATGGTATGAGACAGGTCTATCACCGTCAGTGCTTTTTGCTGGTAGACAGAGGACTGAGAACTCCGGAGGGTGGTGAGAGGGATTTTTCGATAGGGAGAGAACTTGCAAATTGCTTAAACCATGTAAAGAAGTCACGTTGATGTACAGTAGTTTGTTTTCGCTCAAGTCAAGAAACAGTAAGTTACTC
>JADBJO010027094.1:0-10999 GCA_016801955.1 Conus betulinus
TGGTTGTGTGTGTATGTTGTTTTTGTGTGTTGTGTGTGGTGTGTGTGTGTGTTGTGCTCTCCCCTGATTTCGTTCCTTCCCCCTGTTTTGGTCCCCCCCCTGCTTTGGGGCGAACCCGTGACGCATCCGCAGGCCGCACGCCCGGTCTCTGCCACGTGCTCGGGCCAATGTGCCTGAGTCGAACGTGCTTGGGGCGCCCTGTGCCTGTAGGGGCAAACGATTTTCGGGAGCGCAGGGTGACTGCGCCCCGGCTTGAGCGAAATGTCACTTTGGGCGAACATAGTGGCAGACGAAACATTGCCGCCAAACACCACCTTGCCTGCAGTCAACAACTCCGTCAACCTTTCACCCCCACCCCCTGCCTCCCACCATCCGGTCCCGAGAAGAACGATTTTCTCTTTCCTTTTAGTAATAGGAAAAGCATTTACGGGTACGTCTCGATTTGTCAATGTGAAGCAGATAACAACAACAACAACAACAACACAACAAACAACAACACACACACACACACCACACACCACATCACACACACCCACACACACACACACACACCACACCTGAAGTTTAAAACCATATTTACTGGATGAATGCGCAGGTAAATCTGAAGAATTCGGTCAAATAAAAATTGCGCAGACATATACAACCTTCTCTCCTCTCCCCTCTCTCTCCCTTCTTCTCCTCTCCCCTCCCGGTCTCTCCCCCTCTGTCCTCTCATCGTCATTTTATGATTACTGGATCCTCATTTTTAACCTTGGTGGTACTTTGTCACTTTGTGTGGGGTTTGTTGATCGCCCCAACCCGTCCCCCCATGGCGCTTGCTGGGAAAACAATCTGTTCAGCTTTTTTGTCCATCATTTTCCCGTGACAAGGCATTGCCTTTTCGCCTCTTTTTTTCTTTCACGACTATACGAACTGACTTTTCCTCTTAATAGATTTTTTCTGTCGTTACTTCACCAGGATCCAGATGGCGAATAAAAAAAAAAAAAAAAAACCCTAATGTCGTGAGCACCGTCCTTTGAGAATGAGATTGGGGAGGATGATATTGTAAAGACGATGAAACGCTTTGTTGTATTACTATGACTGGCTAGAGGAATGATGGGTAAATCGTTTCGTCTATTAAATACCCCCCTCCAATTAATACCCCCCTCCCCCTCGCCATCCTCCCTCCCCTCGGGCTCCTCCACCCTCGCTCACCCACCTTCCTTCCCCCCTCCCCCTCTTGTTCAGAGCCTTTTTCGATGCGCCACAGTTTTTCCAAACATTTTTCGCCCAAGTTTTCCCAACAAAGGATTTTGACCATTTCTCAAGTCAACTAAACAAAGGAACGCAAACGGGCCCAACCACTAAACAAATTAACCAACCAACAAACAACATAAAAAAAAAAGAAAAGCACACTTGACACAAAGGAGATCAGTGGCATTTTGAATTTTAGTTGGTCCTGTTAGGTAAAAGAAAAAAAAAAACAAAAAAACGAAAAACGACTTCCCCCCCCCCCCCACCCCCCCCCCCCCCTTCAAACCATCTCCCCCTTCAAGACTGTTTTTTTTCATCCTGATCAAGTGTTGGAATCTCTTGAATTACAGTATTCAGGTCTATGTCAAGAATATCTTTCTCACTATATAGATTTTCATAGAATTGTTTTGTTTCTTTTAAAATTTCTTCTTGATGATCAAAAGTTGTTTTCCCCCATTCTCTTTTTTTTTCCAAGGTGTGCATTTGCCTTACTTGTATAATAATTTCGGTTTTCAAGACTACAAAAATATTTACTAACTTTTTTCTCCATTCTGTATCCACTGAACTCTTGATCGAACTCTCATCCCTTGTAATTTCTTATCTCTGAGCTCCTGCAGTTTAAGTTTCGATTCTTCTAATATGGAGAGAGATTCTTCGTCTACTGACTGCTCTAATTCTTTTATTTCTTTCAAAAGAGTGCACTCCAATTTTTTCTTCCTCTTTTTCTTGTGAACAGAGTAGGCAAGTTTTTTTCCCCCGAATTTCCAAGAGTAACATTTCAAAAAGAGTTGGTCATTTATTGTGAAGGCAATGCACTCATTGGAAATACAGTGAATATTTTCAAAATCATATACAGGAACAGCATACTGTTTTTTAGTATTCAGTATCACTTGCTTTACAAGCTCTATGTAGTGTTTATCATTTAGCAAAGAATTATTAAATTTCCAATATTGTCTATTTTTTTTTTTTTTTTCCATTGTTTTCATTGAACAGGATGGACACTGCCGAATGATCTGAGCGATAAACTCGGCAAAATATCCATACCACTGACATCCTTTATCAATTCTTTAGAAATGAGAAAATAATCCAAACGACTCTGTTTAATGGAGTTAAATTTTCTCCAAGTATAGCCTGGTTTCTCTGGGTATGACTCTCGCAGACATCAGCTAAGTCATGTTCATTCATTAAGTCCAGGATAACTCTTCTACTTCTAGGTCTACTTACCACAAACTGGAATAGTTTCGGGCGTCAATTCCTGAATTCAATACTACATTCCAGTCCCCACCTATAATCATATACCAATTATTAAATTGATGAATTATCTGGAACACGTTTGTAAAAAAAAATCAGGATCATCGCCCAAACTGGGCCATACACATTTTGCAGGGTTAATCTCTTATTCATTATTGTAACATCCATAACAATATAATGCCCCACTGGATCCCTTTGCACCCTATGTACTTTGTATTCAAAGTTATCTTAAACAGTATGGCAACTCCAGCTCTGTTAGTGTCTGCACCAGCAAGGAAACACTCATAACCCCCAACAGGATCTTACAAATTTCTCAGATTGAAGTGGTTGGTGAGTCTCTTGAACGAGAAATATATTTGCCCTTTTTTCTTGTTTCCTTAAATAATCAAATACATCTTTCCTCTTTGTACTGTTATTTAATCCATTACAGTTGTAGGTGTATATCTTCACAGTATTATTGGCCATTGTTGTTATGTAACACGGGTAATCCAGAAACTTACTACCCGTAAATAAAATGTCAGTCGGCTGAAACCGACATGCAAATGAATATTTTATATTGGAAACTGACAGCAGATCGGACGGCACAGTTCCTTTTTCTTGGCGCTAGCACCCATTTTGTCACCTCTGTTACACACATCGAGTCAAAAAAAAAAAAAAATACAGAAAGCTGGGCGCAAATTACATCGAAGTTGCCGCGCCGTTCGATTTTAGAATCCTGACCCCACATCCATCCATTCACTCCCAGAAAGTGAAAGCGACAGCGAAAGGCAAGCAAGAGAACGAAGGAGGAAGCAGAGTAAAAGAGACTTCAGGTAGGTTTGACACACAGACGTACACCTTCCACGCACAAACACAAAAATTACCAACAAACAAAAACATTAAAAAAACAAAACCATGAATGGCAAAAAGGCATTTACAACAATGGGCTACTAACCGCTACATTGTGGCGGAGCGAGGTCAAGTATGCCGGGAACATAATCAAAGACACAAAACAACTGTGAACACACGCCAAGAGCTGGGCGCAACCATGTTGATACGTCACACAATGACATGCGCAAAGCAAGGTCCATTGGGTCATTTTTAAGGGTCGATCTCACAAAGCGAGAATGTGTGTATAGATACGTACAAGTGTCCTGTGTAAGTATATGAGTGTGTGTGTGTGTGTGTGTGTATGTGTTGTGTGCGCGCGCGCGCGCGAGCCCGTGTATGTGCATGTGTGGGTGTGTGTGTGTGTGTGTGTGTGTGTGTGTGTGCGAAAAAGAGAAAGAGAGAGAGAGAGAAAGAATTTTTCTTTTCAAGATATTGGGACTTTTCTAATCCGTTCAATTAACTATGGCTTCTTAACTAGTCAATGTCAGTTGACACAGAGACAAGGAGTTATTACTTGCATTCCAAAAGAAGACAAACCAAAACATTTGTTGAAAAACTGGCGCCCAATATCGCTTCTCAATACTTCTTACAAAATAGCATCTGCTTGTGTGGCCAGCAGACTTAAGACAATTTTGTCGAAAATAATCCACCCTGATCAGAAAGGATTCATGAAAGGAAGATATATGGGAGAAAACATTAGACTTATATATGATCTTTTGGTACATACGGAAGCTGAAAATATCCCTGGTTTACTACTTTTAGTAGACTTTGAAAAAGCGTTTGATAGTGTTTCATGGACATTTATTCAAAGGCATTGAAAGTTTTTAATTTTGGTCAAGACATTCAAAGATGGGTATGTGCCTTTTTATAAGAATATTAACACCTGTGTGTCTGTAAATGGCCTTTACTCTGAATGGTTCAATGTGTGCAGAGGTGTTCGTCAGGGTGACCCGTTGTCTCCATATTTGTATTTGATTTGTGCAGAGGTTATGTCCATCATGATACGTAAAAAATGATAGAATTAAAGGTATTTAAAATTAATAATACTGAAGCCCTACTTTCTCAATTTGCTGACGATACCACTCTTTGTCTTGACGGTAGTGAAAAGTCATTGCGAGAAGCTGTCAGGATTCTTAATCTTTTTGCACAACTTTCTGGCTTGAAAAATTAATGGTGAAAAAACCCAGTTAGTATGGATTGGTAGTAGGAAAAAGTCACAAATAAGATATCTACGAGACCAAAATTTTTGTTGGAATCCAGGAATTTTCAAAATATTAGGAATCAAGTTCTCCCTTGAGATTGATCGCATTGTGCAGATTAATTTTGAAGGAAAACTTGATGAAGTTAGAAGGATTTTTACATAAATGGTCAAAGAGACAGCTAACTCCATTTGGAAAAATTGCTGTCATAAAATGTTTAGCAATGTCAAAACTGACATATTTATTTCTCAATCTACCAGACCCTTGCCACGCCCTTATTACAAGAGCTTGACTCCCTTTTGTTTAACTTTTTGTGGGATGGAAAAAGAAGCAGAATAAGTAAGAAAAGTTGTTTTGTGGTGAATATAGATGTCTGGAGGACTGAAGATGTTGAATATTTTTTCATATTTGAGCACGCGCTGAAAATAAGTTGGGTTGAGAAAATTATTTTCCTCTCAGTCTACCTTACAGACACATTATATATTCAACCTGTATCCACACTTAGACAGTTAAATAAAGTAGGAAGTGAGTATGTTCAGATACTTTTACACAGGCTGAACAATCCCCTTTTGAAGGATGTTCTGAAACACTATAAAAAGTTCTGTCAAAAAAATGTTCCTCAAAATATCCATGATTTTATTTAACTTTGAGTTTATATTCTATAACATTGACATATTGAGAGCTAGACATACTATCTTCTTGAAAAGCTGGTTTGATAAAAACATATACTATATTTATCAACTACTAGATGAGAAGGGAACTTTTACAGTTATCAGCACTTCCAACGTGAATATCCAGACATTGTAACAGATTTTCTCACTTATAATGGGGAATTTAAGTTGGAAACTAATTTATAAAGGGAATAAATATGTGCAACAAGTATTTAATGATGGACAATATATCGCCACAGGTATAGCCAAGTGGAATAGACAATTTTTGAACTTAAACTGAAAAATATTTTCCAAACGTGCATGTACACAAGTTCAGATGCCCAGCTAAGATGGCTACAGACCCGCATTATACATAGAATCTTACCGACTAACCGGTACTTACATTTGCGCCAAGTCATCGACTCCCCTATTTGTGATTTTTTGTCAAAATGAAGAAGAAAAACAATTGAACATTTATTGTGGGAATTGCCCCTTTACTAATGATTTCTGGCTGGGTCTTCAGAGATTTATTGTTCACCAAGTAATTAGTTGTACAAATTTAAGGTTTTCCAAAACATATGTTTTGTTTGGAGCAGATGGACACACTGTTCCAGATCAAATTATGAATTTAATCCTGTTATTGGCAAAACTATATATTTACAAATGTAAATGGAGAAAGACAATTCCACTTGTAAATGTATTCCTTGCTTTTTTGAAAGACAGGTATGGTTTAGAAAGATACCGGTATGTTACTATTTGGCAAACTTGACAAGTTTAAGCAAGCTTGGTACCCATATGAAAACCTTGTATCTTAACTTAATGTCAAAATACCTGTGCCTCAAACAGGAAAGTGTGTGTGTGTGTGTGTGTGTGTGTGTGTGTGTGTGTGTGTGTGTGTGTGTGTGTGTGTGTGTGATAGTACTGCTACTGTTTTTTTTATATATTTATTTGTTGTACTCCATTTTCTTTCTTCTTCCCATCAAACTATTTGTAAAATAAGGGGGAAAAGTTCTCTCCCTTCATTCATCTTGAATGTTTGTATCCTCTGGAAAATTAGCAACATTAGTGCCACTGATTGTAATTTTGTGTGTATTAAGTTTGTTATAACTTTTACACCATTGCACTATGTTTAATGTTGCTAAGTCAAACTATACTTTTTCAATAACACAACTGACTGTTCTTTGCTGCCTGCACTTATTGACTGTTCTTTGCTGCACGCACTTATTGACTGTTCTTTGCTGCCTGCACTTATTGACTGTTCTTTGCTGCACTTATTGACTGTTCTTTGCTGCACTTATTATTGACTGTTCTTGCTGCACGCACTTATTGACTGTTCTTTGCTGCACTTACTGACTGTTCTTTTGCTGCACTTATTGACTGTTCTTTGCTGCACTTATTGACTGTATTCTTATTGCTATTCTTTGCTGCACTTATTGACTGTTCTTTGCTGCACGTGGGGAGGTGGGGGAAGGAGACTCGCTGCCGAGGGAGACCATTCCAAGAGCGATCCCCACCACAGACAGGATTACTTTTCCCCTTCCCCTTGCTTTTTGGCGCGGAAGCAGGGCAGGAAAGGGTGAAGGGGTAGGCTTGGGGTGGGTTGGGGACTCACACACATATACACACACACACTCACGCATGTACGCACGCGCTCACGCGCGCGCACACACACACACACATCTATGTATCTATCTATGCATCAATCTACGTATCTATCTATATATCCATGTATATATCTACGTATGTATGTATGTATGTATGTATGTATGTATGTATGTATGTATGCATACCTCTCCACAACCGTTTTTCTCCTTTCCCCCCTTTCATTAGATGTTAGCAGAGTTGTTGTATACTTCTTTACTTCATGTATTACATTCAACTCTGACACAGCGCAATCCTTTGTCCTGTCGTCAGTTCAAGACTACAAATCTTTTACCTTGATACTTTCTGTTGTGAATACAAAATGATGTACGGACACAGAAGTATTATCACTGTTCATTGACGGATTTCTTCGGTTTTTTTTTTGTGTGTGTTTTTTCTTGACACTAATGCGCGCGCACGCTTACACACACACACACACACACACACACACACACACACACACAACACATTATCGCTGTTTTAAGGGCTGTGGGGAACTGTTCCCCTCCCAGTTTCTCTCTACCCCCCCCCACTCCCCTCCACCAGCCTTTGACTCTTTCTCTAGGAGTCAGAAAGTGAATTCGGGTCACAGCGTGATACTGTGAATTCGGGTCACAGTGTGATACAGTGTGGGACACAGTGACAGGGATACAGTGTGTGACAGTGAATTCGGGACACAGTGTGATACAGTGAATTCGGGACACAGTGTGATACAGTGAATTCGGGGTCACAGTGTGTGACACAGTGAATTCGGGTCACAGTGTGATACAGTGAATTCGGGTCACAGTGTGATTTCTATGAAGAGCTGGCGAAGGAATCGTGGAATGTAGAGATGCTTCTTCTTCCTTTCAGGCATGACCTTTGACGCCATTCAAATGCCGCCTTTGGCAACCAGAGTTTTAGTCCTTGCTCCATTCATAAGTCCCAAACAATAACTCATTAAATTGTGTTTCCCTGTGACTTCTCGCAGTCGTTTTGAATATAGGTTATGGATTTGATACTGTTGGGGACTTACAGACTCGTGTTATTTACGTATTAAGTTCAAGTAAATTCCCTGGGCCGCGAACAGGATAGTGGACAGAAATAACAAACACATATACCGAGATGCTTTTTTTTACTATTAGTAAACTTAAAGAAGGGCAAATAACATTCAAGACAAGAAGAAGAAGAAGAAGAAGAAGAAGAAGAAGAGAAGAAGAAGAAGGAAGAACAACAACAACAACAAACAACAGCAGCAGCAGCAGCAAGCAACAACAAGAAAGACGAACGAATAGTCATTGGGTTTCAGAGCAAAATGTGGTCTTGGGTGAAAAATTGAAACAGGGGAATGGACTCAAAGAAGAGAGGGGTAAGGTAATAATACTACTGACGATGACGAAGAAGAAGAAGAGGAGGAGGAGGAGGAGGAGGAGGAGGAAGAATAATAATAATAATAATAAGAAGAAGAAGAAGAAGAAGAAGAGGAAGGGGGAGCATAGTTGTTGCAATAAGTTACATTAATCAATCAACTAATTGATCAGTTATTAAATCAATAGTCAACTAATTGATCAATCAATCAATTAATTAATTGATTATAATAAAACAACAAATAAAAGGTAATAGTAACAATAATAAACAACAATAGAAGTATTGTCGAAGAAGAAGAAGAAGAAGAAGAAGAAGAGAAGTGTAAGTAGAAGAAGAAGTAGTAAGTAGTAGTAGTAGAAGTAGTATTAGTAGGTAGAAAAGCGTAAAATCGTAGATTCATAATAATTAAGAATTAGAACTAACAAGAAATAAGTAACAATAATACGTTACAATAGTAGTAGTGGAGTAGAAAGAAGAAGTAGAAAGAAGAAGAAGAAGTAGTAGTAGAGTAAGTAGCAGTATGAGAGTAATGGTAGTCCGTATTAGAAGTACGTAAGAATAATGATAACAATAATAAAAAGACGTATGATAATAATGAGAAGAAGAAGAACTATAAGAATAATGATAACAATAATAATATTGAACAGTGGAGCTGGTTGCACTACTTCAAACCCTTCGTATGAAATGGTTTTGTAGAAATGGTACTCCGTTTATCTACGTATCATGTTTTGATCCTTATGGGTTTTGTTCACACACACACACACACACACACACACACACACACACACACACACACACACACACACACACACACACACACACACACACACACACACACACACACACACACACTCTCTTTCTCTCTCTCTCTCTGTCTTATTCTCTGTCTTTTTGTCTTATCTCTCTCTGTCTCTGTCTCTCTCTTACCTACAATTCATTAAGCAAACACAAACACGTATGGTTAACATTGCTACATGATTAATGAGACCAAAATGTTCAAAACAGAAAAGTAAAATAAGAAAGAGTAAAAACCGTAATACATGGGACAACGAAAACTTGTGGAATCTAAATGTAGCTGGGTGTTATCAATGTACATGTTTCTTGGTGACACTTCATAGATGAAAGGTTTTGTTCGAGAGTTACGTTCCCCCTTACCTCCCTTCATTGATGAATATCGATTATTTTCTGCAAATCTTTTATAATGTGAATGCCTCAGAACCTACATAGTTATGTATATGCGTCACTGAAGTCACAAAAATTAATGTATTTTATTCGTTACAACCGTACTCAACTGAGAAGCCCATATTTTTCTATAAACTGGCATTTTACACAATTAATCTTGGCGCCATTGTGAATTGTCCGTCCATCGAACAAACCTTGAATATTTCTTGATTTCGCAGAAAGTATGAGAAAAACCGAAGAATCCAAAAAACACAGATTAAAAGTAAAATGCATAAGCTCTCATTTTGTATATCACATGCCTAGGATCCTTTCCGCACTGTGACCATACGAAATGACTAACGGCGCCGACATCCCGTGAACAACTTCGTTCCACTCTTATGTGACTGTCGGAGATTTGATCTAAATTGTCATTCTACCAAATTCAGACTTACCGAACGAGATCTTGCTAATGACTCCATTCCTATGATAAATACAACTGAACATGTATAAAAAATGATCATCCAATAGAGCATTGCAGCAGAGTAATGTTTTATTGAAAATCATATCAAACGCACATGTCAACTGCCATGAAACTACCACTGAAATCCATCCTGGAGGAATACAAAGCAGGTAAGATCAGACTTCAAAGCATGCTGGAGGACTCAGGAGACAAGATGGTTGAATAAATCAAGCCCCAGCTGAAGACAGGCAGAAAATGGAAAGTTCAAGAGGCGATGGATTCTGCAAAAGAAAGTCTCAAGATCAGAGAAATAACAGGACACACACAGACCAGCAGACAAGGACTAGGAATGACCAAAACTGAATGGTGGTCAAAGGCCAAAGGAAAAGCCAAAAGAGACATGATGATTCAGGAGATGAGAAAAGAAGAAGACCAAAAAAAAAGACTCCAAAAAGCAGTCCAGCAGAGCCAGCAAGGGGCAATGAACAACGTGGGAGAATGCGCTCCAAAGAAGTCTCACTTGGAATGACATTTGGCACATGGGCCCTCTCAGGATCAGCTTCATTCTCAGATCTGCATATGATCTTCTGCCCTCAAATGCAAACCTGTTGAAGTGGGGAAAAAAACAGACGATCCTTCATGCCCCCCTCTGCCATGAAAAACAAACAGTGGAGCATGTCCTAAGCTCATGCAAAGTAGCCCTGGCTCAAGGAAGGTACACATGGAGGCACAACCAAGTGCTCAGAGAGATTGTACAAGTAGTCTGGGCTAGTACCAACACCACAAAAAGGGAAAATCAGGACTCCAAAAGCACCGGCAACATTCTTCACGGCAGGAGGCAGCGAATCATGGCCAAGAACAACAGTGCCACTCGGAACATGCAGGCAGAGTCTGGATGGATGGGGCAGATGACTGGAAGTGCACTGCAGACCTCCCAGAATGGAAGATTCACCCAGAGATCATCAGCAAGAGTGGCATGAGACCAAGACATAGTAGTCCACTCTCAGTCAACCAAGCAGCTGATCATGATCGAGCTCGAGCTCACGGTGCCATATGAGAACAGAATGGAGGCAGCTCAAATCTACAAGAATGAAAAGTATGCTGATCTGGCAAACAGCCTGAGGAGAGAAGGCTATCAGGTCAAAGTCCTCACAGCAGAAATTGGAGCTACGGGGTTTGTGGGAACG
>JADBJO010027095.1:5000-21738 GCA_016801955.1 Conus betulinus
TGCCATGTTTTTCACACATTGCGCGTAAGCGGTCACGCGCGCGCACGTGCGCACGCATACACACACACACACACACACACACACACACACACACACACACACTCATACACACACACACACGCACGCACGCATGCACGCTCGCACGCACTCTCTCTCTCTCTCTCTCTCTCTCTCTCTCTCTCTCTCTCTCTCTCTCTCTCTCTCTCTCTCTCTCTCTCCTGTTCCAATAATAATGATGGCCCATTATTCGTTCATCACTTACCTTTTTCTTTCCAAACCATTATTATTAGTAACAGCATCGCTACACATAGCTAATATCATTGTGATCATCAGCCAATACTTTTGTTTTCCGTTTTATTTATTGCAAAGTGAGGCGACTGCAGGCGGGAATCTAAACAAATTAAAAATCTTAGTAATGGCGCACCACCTAAAAACGCAGGCAAACGAATCACGTGACAAAACACGACGCACCTCACGTCGTACCTCACAGGTCGTGTTCAGGCAAGATACAGAACACTCAGGATGACGAAAATGAACGAGGAACGCCCATCTGGCGCTGATGTGGATGAAGATAAGGGACTGCTCGTCGTTCATTTTCGTTCAAAATCGTGCTCTTTAGTTCCAGCCTGCCCGGCAGGCGATAAACAGAGGCGGCGTGACTCAGCGCTGAGTGCTGAAAAGCTGGAAGCGCACGTGTGTAGGGCCCCATCCCTTTTCTTAAGTGAGCGCATGTGTTCTCATGCTGTGCTGTTCTTGTTGTGCTTTACGGATTATTATTCTTCCACATTCCATATAATTAACTGTGTGTGTGATTTTGTGTGTTGTGATTCTGCTTTGTGCCGTTTGATATAACTTGGTTCATCCCGCGTTCTTGAGGTTTTTTTTTTTTTTTTTTTTTTTTTCCATTGAGAAGTTCGTTTTCATAAGTTGGCCAGGATCCGGCATGTTGTTGGTGTATGTGAGTGGTGCTACTGCTCGAGAGGAGACATTCTAGGCCTACCAGGCGATTGTCTCTCTGTCTCTCTCTGTCTGTCTCTGTCTCTCTCTCTCTCTCTCGCGCGCTCGCGCGCGTGCGTGCGTGCGTGCGTGTGTGTGTGTGTGTGTGTGTGTGTGTGTGTGTGTGTGTGTGTGTGTGTGTGTGTGTGTGTGTGTGTGTGTGTGTGTGTGTGTGTGTGTGTGTGTGTGTGTGTGTGTGTGTGTGTGTGTGTGTGTGTGTGTGTGTGTTGTGTGTGTGTGTGTTGTTGCTGTCTCTGTTCTCTCTCTCTCTCTCTCTCTCTCTCTCTCTCTCTCTCTCTCTCTCTGTATACATAAGAGTAAGAGTGTGCAAGTGAGTAGTCTAGCGTGTTTTAATGATAGAGTGAGCTGTATATCTCTAGTCTCTCTCTCTCTCTCTCTCTCTCTCTCTCTCTCTGTGTGTGTGTGTGTGTGTGTGTGTGTGTGTGTGTGTGTGTGTGTGTGTGTGTGTGTGTGTGTGTGTGTGTGTGTGTGTGTGTGTGTGTGTGTGTGTGTGTGTGTGTGTGTGTGTGTTATCCATCAGCTTATATACCACTGTTTGTGTGTGTGTGGGTTTCTGTTAAATATGTGTGTGTGTGTGTGTGTGTGTGTGTGTGTGTGTGTGTGTGTGTGTGTGTGTGTGTGTGTGTGTGTGTGTGTGTGTGTGTGTGTCTCTCTCTCTCTCTCTCTCTCTCTCTCTCTCTCTCTCTCTCTCCCCCCCCCCCCCTCCCCAGTCGTGAGTAGGCTCACCATGAAGATGAAAATGCGGCAACATTTTGCATTGGTGTGTGTATATGTGACATCAGTTTCAAATGATTTGAACGGGGAAAGAACAAGGTCAGGGTAGGAAGCATTTCATTGTTTATAACTGACATCTGCATGTGTGTGGCATGCTAAAATCTTGCTTTACTAAAAGCATGGTGTGGCTGTGATAGAATCAGTTTCGGCATGCTTCACAAGCACGTAGAGCACGCAGATAAACAAGCAAAACATGCCTAGGCTGTGGTGGGGAAACCAGTGTTCCCAGTGAAGGCTGACCAGACCCGACACTGTTTATTCAGGCCAAGTACCGGCTGTCAGGTAGAAGTACCGCGACTAATTTTCTGTCAGTTTTAGAAGGAAAGATATGCATGTCCAATATGCTAGAGGTTGAGCGTGATAGCTTCAGGAACGCATGCTCTCCACTGAGTTGCGATTTCATTTCACTTTGTGTGTGTTCGTTAGTCTGTTTCAATTGTTTTTTGTTGACAAATCTTTGTGGTGCTTGTCAGCAATGCGTATGAAAGAAGACCCATTCATGTTTGGTGTCGTTCTGTCAGTCAGAGACCCCACAATACAGTGACATCAATCAACCACAGTTCGTTGCATTCTGGCGCAAAGTATTAATAAAGAAACATAGCATCCTGTTTTCAACACACTATCAGCCAGACAGCTAGTATCACATTACGCGTAGGGAGGAAAGCTTGTGGCAGGTAAGCGCGAGGAAGCTGGCAGCTGTCAGCAGAAGTGCGCTGTTTAAACAACATCCCTTCCCCTCCTGCGACCGATAGGCGGTCAGGGGTTATTGCCCTTGCATCTATGCAATATTGACAGAACTGTTTTCATACGCTTAAAAGAGCCTTTAATCTTATGTGTCATATGTTGTTAAAGAGAAGTAATTAAGTGTGGTTTTTATTCAATCCTGCTCTCATGATGCTCCATCTTCCATATCCTCCACCCAATTAATCTCCTTTGTGTCACATCCTGAAATCAGTTTTACTGCATGTTTATGTGAAAGGCGGATATTCATCTGAGGAAGGTTGAGGTCGCGGCATACCACAAGGCTCCGTTTCCAAGCTCCTTTCGATGTAGTTTCATAAATACATTATCCAATGCAGGTATTGCATTGCAGATCTGTCAAATATATGCCGATCACATGTCTTCTTTAACTTTGGGGATGAAGATACCAAGCATATACGATCATCGCTGCAGCAGGGTATAAGAGACGTTTTCAAATGCTGTTACCAGAATCACAAGGCCATTGCTCTTCACAAAATGAATAAATAGATAACAGCAAAAACAAATAGTTTAAATGAACGATTGAATGACGATATTACTTAATACATGAATGAATAGATAAATGAATTAGTTAATATACAAATGAATAAATAGATACATATATAGAATGAAATAAAAGAAATGATGGATTTGACATTAAAGGAAAAAAAGAATGCCTTTCACTTCAAGCCTAAATAAAGCATGACAGTGAATCAAAATAGTAATCACGCATTAACAACAGTTGCAAACAATGAGCTCGCAACATAAGTGTACCAAATAAACGTAGACAGCATGCTTGGATGCTTTTCTTTAAATATCACTGCCTTTCTCGCATTAGCGTTTGTCCATCAACGAGAGAGGACTGTCGCGGCTACATGGATATTCGCCCAATTTTGAATCTACTCTTGTCTCCGCGTTGTTTGGAGACTGGAGCGTGGACTTTCTTTGAAACACACGAATCCTTGATCTGTGCCAGTCAATCCACAGGTCAAGTCACAGTGCACAGACTGCAGTGCTTCGGGTATTTAACAACATGTTGAGGGGCATAGATGCTGGATTCCTCGCTCTCCTGGTGTTACTCGCCCTTAGAGCTACCTTCAACACCATCAACGACGGAACACTGCTCACGACGTCATCAGATGGAGTTTAGAGGTTCTGCTCTGTAGCTGTTTTTGTCTCATACCTTTCCATGAGTTTTCAATGTGTCATGGTAAACCAGTCCATGTCCTGCAACTCTCTGTTCTCCTGAGACTTTCTCAAAGACTGATCTTTGGCATTGTGCTGTTCTCCCTGTATATATTATGTCACTCTTCTCGGTGACTGACCATTACCATCCTGCATCGTCTAGAGTTTGCCAGTATACTTCTCTCCATAATTCTACAAGCCAGACTGGTGTGCAGCCAGAGCTGCAAACCTCAGCATTGACGTCTTCTGTACTGAAGTGAGGGACTGGGTGGACTCGAGTAAATCTAATGTCGATGAGAGACCTTGGACTCACGGTCATAACAACAACATTAAACATATATCCAACTGTCTTTCCAAGCTCCTTCTTATCCTTACGAAGCAGGCAGTGAACTCTATCGTAGCAAGTCTCTTCTTATCCAGGTTTGACAGATTAAACATAATGACTATGGCGTCTACCAGGACCGTTACTGAAACGCACGCCCTTGATTGAAGAATACAGCAGCTCGGTGAGCGAAACAAAGAGGAGTGAACACATCTCTCCTGTTCTCAAGCATTTGCACTGATTGCCTGAAGTAGAGCTGGCTGATCACAAGATCCTGACACCGGCGTGTTAAATTATCCATGGCACCGACCTACACTTCCTGAGGGAATTGTGCGCCACAGCACGATCACTCAAGTTCATCACCTTAGTCCCACGTGAGGTTTCCAAGTGTCACAGAAAACACACACAAAGAAAAAAGATGCGACGAGTTCAAAACAGTTGAAAACTCTACCCCAGGGCTCTGATAGCTACTGTGACTTCTTGTCAAGTTGAAAACACCTTTGCTCACCTGGGAAAAGTATTATGAAAATGTGTGTGTTACGGCACTGCAATTTATCCCTTGTGTTTAGCAGACTTTGAACTTTGTTATGGTGATTGTTATCTTTGCAGTATTTTCTGTTTTTGTTTCTTTCTGTTTGAAAATTGCCACTAATTTGGAAGAATAAACAGTGTGGCATGGTGGTTCACTCTATGCCCTACAACACCATCAGAAGCAGACTAGTGGCCCCAAAGGACAATGGACAAACTTGAATGATCAGGGGCAATCTACGAGATCCAGTGTGGAGATTGTGACCAGACATACATTGGAGAAACAGAAAGAAAAATTGAAACCCCACATCAAAGAACAGAAGAGAGAAACATCACCAGTCGGAGAACACACTTGAACATCAACAGACATGAGTTCTCCCAGGACAATGTCAGTGTCCTGGACCAGGAACCTAAATGGTTCCAAAGAGGAGTAGGGTAAAGGAGGCCATCTACAGTGCGGCCACGTCTCCTTCCCTCAACCGAGGCCAGGGCGATACAATCTACCAGCATCCTACACTTCCCTTGTAGGGAGGTCGCATGACTCGAGTTCATCTCGAGATCACGGGCACTGAACTCTACTCACTCAGCGAGACATTCAGCGCTGACGAAGGCCTCTGGATGGAGGCCAAAGACTTCGCTTTGGCTAAACTTCCCTGTGTGAAAAGTTAAAAGACTGTTTAAACTCAATAAACGTTATCTTCCATGTAGCTAAAAGCTTGCTCCTTCAGGGGATTTACTGCCACCATCAGTGTGTATGAATGGTCTATGAATAGCTTTTATACACAGGGACAGCTGCCGTGAAGGCCAGCTGGTAAAGGAGGGCTGTCCTGTAAAATTTCGTTTTTGTTAATCAATTTCTTATGTTCCAAAGGTGTGAGCGAGAGACACAGAGAAGAGAGAGAGAGAGAGAGAGAGAGAGAGAGATGAGAGAACTCAAAACTCAGATATTTTTTTACTTGACAGGCCACAGGTCCATATCACAGTGAGGTGACCAACGTCACAACAATCGGTACAAGCCCACTCTTAATGCAAATTCAGTTGAATGGTGTGTTCAAAGTGAACAAGGAAGACATTCACGAGCAGCACTGCAGCAGTATGTTTCTTAACATCCATTGCTCTATAAATGAAAGTACTAACATTCATCAATGGTAGTCTCAATAGAACAGGCTAGCAACATGGACATTTCGAATAGAGAAGGGTGTTTGTAATATTTAGGGGTCTGGAATCAACTCAAGGACGCAACTTTCTCGTACAAACGCACAAACCCAGTTAGAAAATGAAGCTTAGTTTCTTCTGGTGCCTCCTTATAATGTAGTTTATATTGAACAAGACAGACGCAAACACACAAAGAACGTTTACCATTTGAAAAATTATATTCAGATTTCCTTGTTTAAAACATTTGTCTGTGCTCACTTAAATATATCAAATTCTACTCTCTTTTTTTAAACATATTTTCAATAAGCCACAGCTTCTCTCTTCTCCCTTCTACTCTCCCTTTCCTAACCCCAGTCCTCCCACCTCTAACACCTCCTTTCCTTCCTCATCTCTCTTAAAAAAACACACAACCACCACACACACCACACACACACACACACCAAACACACACACACCACCACACACACTACACACATCCGTGCACGCGCCTTCGTTGCACACACAGTAGAGAGAGCGATGAGAAGAGGAGAGAGAGAGAGAGAAGAGCGCTAGCACATATAGGATACCTAGAGGATAGAGATTGAGAGTAGATGGAGAGATGTGATTGGATTTATTCTCGCCGCACTGGGCAGCACTACACACAACACACACACGACACACACACACACAACAACACACAACAGCACACACTATGATGTACATACTAACACGGCGTACACACATCACACACACACACAGCACAACCCACACACACGGTACACACATCACACACACTGAATTGATTTTTCTGAACCCTATGCATACAACTATATATCTTTGTTCCATTGCAATTTGATAAGGGTTTCCTTTTGCTCTGTGCGGCGTTGTTTGCACGGTACCCGTGACTTTTCATTTCCATTGCCTTACCTGGAAAATCGAAGTATGCGCACGAGGTCACAAGATCAGATGAAAGACCACAGAACACAAGAAAACGCCTTTTGGGTTCACAAGTGAATGTTTATTACGCTCCCTCCTTCCTCCAAAACAAGTGAATAAACTAAACTAACACTAAACTAAAATTTAACCGAATAAAACAAAACCGAATAAAACGAAGGAAAAGAAAAGAAAAGGACAAACGAAAATAAAACAATACAATGCTGGCGACAAGACCACAAACGATACAAGTTCCTGCCCTTGATGAAATTCTTTTTTAACCACGCAAAACATTTTAATGAATTTTTGTCAAAACAGTTGCACTAAATAAAATGACAATCTGCCCAATACATATACAATAAATAAGAAAAAGGAAAATAAAAACCAATGTGTAAAAAATTTGGCCTGTTTCACCAATGGCATACAACATTTCATACACAACACACACACACACACACAACACACACAACTGCATATATATACATACACATATATCAACAAACACCCATCTATCTATCTATCACACGCACACACACACACACACAACACACACACAACACACACACACAGAGTTACTTCCACATACATACAGTACATATGTGACCATTAGTTGTCTAGAAGTTTGATATTGGGGACCATTTTGTTTTGTGAGTAGCACGATTCATCTCCATCATGGACATATTATTACTTCTACTTTTATATCTATAATCCAGCTCCTTCCCAAAAAAAAAAGTTTTCATTAGGTAATTGTTTTGTTAATTACTACATGTAAAATGAAATATTTTTCTCATTGATTATTATCAGTTCTAGCATATCCGGTTTTTTGTTTTCTCATCCGTCGCAAATAATATAATTTCCACATTAAGGATAATCTTTCACAGTGTGAACAGTTAACTTTTAGAACTCTTTCAAGGTATTTCCAGAAAGTGCGGGTAAACTCACATCTCCCACAGGTAATGATTATTGAATATTTCTCTCTATTGCAGAAATTACATTTGTCGCTGTCAATAATTTGCATACTTTTGTCAGAACACTATTTGTACCAAAATCCTGTGGCACATTTTTAATTTGGAACCATTCTAGTTTTTCGACTTTTTTTTTTTTTTTTTTTTTTTTTCATTTTCCTTTCAAAATTTTTTTTTTTTTCTTTTTTTTTTTTTTTTTCCTTTTTTTTTTTGTTTTTTTTTTTTTTTGCACCATTTTTCTTGTTTTTTTTTTTTTTTTTTTTTCTCTTTTTTTTTTTTTTTTTTCTTTTCTTTTTTTTTTTTTTTTTTTTTGTTTTTTTTTTTTTTTTTTTTTTTGTGTTTTTTTTCTTTTTTTTTTTTTCTTTTTTTTTTTCTTTTTTCTTTTTTTTTTTTTTTTTTTAAATCTCTACCTTTTCGGTACCTCCAGTCAATGGGTATATTAAGAAGTTGTTCCCCACTTGACAAGGCACTAATGTTAAAACTTCATTGGCTTCCACCATAATATCGTGATAAGCACGTGTTCCTTTAGTAACACTAAAATTTCTTTTTGAAGTGCTAAAGTTTTGTCTCTTTACTATATTGCCATCTATTTTTTAGACTAATTTTCTTTCCGCAAGCTTTGATCGAACGCATGCAAATTACATAAATTCAGAAAATTGACCTGAAATCTCTTTTTTTTTTTCCTGACAGTTCATGGTGGCTTACAAAAGCACCATCCTGATTGATTAACTAGAAATATATTTTTTCTGCATCCCATTCTTGTAAAAGAAAGGTTTTCCTCCCACTTTAAAACTTCTCATTACAACAAAAATAGATTCGGTGGCTAAATCTGCACTTTCGTATAATTCTACCTGTTTCCAGAATCTTCGATATTCTTGAAAAGCCCTCCTTTCCAAAATCTGTTTAAGAATATTGCTTTCAGAAACAAATCTGACAGGACCATGTGCATCAAAATTGCTTGTATTTCGGGACATAATGAAAGTTATATTATTTCCCACTTTATATTGTACATGTACGCTTTTCCCTATCCGGCGATTTTTAAGGAGCTGATATACATTTTCAGGTCGAGTACACCTATTCCTCCCTGTTGTATATTATGTATTGGATATTTTATTTCAGGTTTTGTCATTTTTTGTTGCTCTCCAAACAAATTTTGAAACACATGTTCTGTAATAAAGCAATCTGGGTTTCAGTGAGGATTTTGGTTAACGGATCCCAAGTTACACCAATTTTCTATAGCACTAATGATATGGCACAGCTACTCTAGTGAATGGTGTTATTATTCTTTTTGTCGATATTTTGAACAAGCTTTGGACTTCTGAAAACTTATCTTTCATATTAATCCGGATTCGGTCATATGCCGATTAGACTATTCGTAAACCAAAGTCGTAGAAATTTTAAATTTTGAGGGGTTCCATTCCGTTTTATAACGGGCTAAACATGTTTGCGTGGAGTTTTTATTTATACCTAGCCAAACATTAAGCGTGTTTCATAGTTTAATTCTAAGTCCAGATTTTGCTCAAATTCATAAAGGTTCGTAAATAAGTTTTTTCAGATGATTTCTTATCTATTCTAAACGTAAAGGTAAAACTTTGCAATTTTTAACTAGCTTAGATTGGTTACCACATGCAGACGGGAAAGGGGGGAGGGAGGGTACAAAGTCCTTTGTAGACACAGGAACCAAACAACACCAAACAACAAAATTCCCCTCTGTTAGATCACCATCAAAACAAGGCCGACCAGTTGGGACATTATTCTTTTCTATTGTGCTTTGAGCAAATAACAAACAAAACCAAACAAAAAAGGAAAAAACAAAAAAAAATTTAAAAAAAACAAAATAGGAAACAAAAACCAACCAACCAACCAACAACACAATGAAAAAAGCAGGTAATTAACCCCTTTTGCCCTCCCCTATCCCAAATTTAGGTGCTATAAAACACATTTGCACAAAACCAATTTCAGCAGACAATCATCAGCACATTGCATTCTCTAACATTCTGTAGGACGGCTATATTTTCAATTTCTCAAACAAATGATTATCGTTTTAAATCCTATGATAGTGTCCTTGTCTTATCTTCAAGAGACGCTCATTTCTCCATTGAGCTTTTCAGCGTTAGCCATGATCCTCCTCTTGCTAAGCCAGACAGTAAAGCGGCAAACTCGCTCTAGAAAGTGGCCGAAGTTCCCTGCCAGACAGTATCCATAGACCGGTTCTGCTCCTGTTGTGCCTCAGCGGTTTTCGTCCGATCCTACTCGGAAGGATGCTATGGCCATTTTGAAACAATTCAACCTGAAAATTTGAGCGACGACTGAGTGAGGACATAAAAGACGTGAAAACAATGTGAGCGAATTCTACAAGGTGAAATGACTGGTGTAAAAGCAGAAATTGTCTGCCTTGAGGCAGGATAATGACAGGTTAAGAGAAAAAAAAACACTACTTCACTCACTGCCAGGGTGGAATCTTTGGACAGGAAGGGAGGTCGAAGAGGAATAAACTCATAATCCACGGTATTCCTCGTAAACACAATGAGTCCTGGTAACAATGCCAAGCGTTGGTACACGATATGATTACAGATAAGCTGGAACTTCTGGACGATATTCCTTTCGAACCGTGTGACATCGCCTAAACTCAAAGTCGAACTCGCCAATAGTAGCAAGACGCACATTCTATAAAGATAAAGTAAAGGTCTGCGTGCGAAACAAAAACTAAAGGAACTGGGTTATTTTTTTGGTGAAGACCTTTCTTTTCTAGAAAGGGATATCAGAAGAAAGCTCGTTCCACACCTGAAATCATCCAGATCACAGGCCATGAAAGTGTCCGTGGATTGTAATCGCCTTATGATCAACAGCAAATGGTTCGGTCTGGCAGTGACAATCTGATAGAAATTAAATAGAATTCAGGCCAGCCTGATCGGAGGAAATTGTCATGTTATCAGAGCTGGAGGGAAGCGGAAAGTAAGCCTCACTGGGCACAGAAGTGACTGTTCCAAATTCACGTGGGTGTCACTTTAACTGGGGCAGTGAACGACGCTGACATAAAGCAGACAGGTGATAAAAAATCGTGTGCAGACTGTTGTCACTGCCACTTCGTCGGGGTGGACGAAAACGTGTTAGCACACACCGACGCACAGTCAGCCAATGTGTTAATGTAGATTCTGTGTTTTGAGCGTAATGTTTTTGAGTGATGCCTCTTCGATCATCACATAGTGATGTAAGTTATCTGATGTAACACATGATAAACTCGAAGCTTTGCGAAGTGATTTAAAGGGAAAAGGTTTTGAGAAGAAAATGTGTGGTCGTGAGGGGTGAGTGTGGTGAATGAGAGTATGCATGTTGACAAAATAAGAACAGGGTTGAATGTGCAGTGAAATGGGCGGAAAAAAAGTGGCGATGACTGTGTGTTTTTGGAATGGAATCATCAATGGTGATGACTATGTTGAATGATAAAAGTGAATGTAGTCATGTGATGGTGAATGAAACTGGCAGTGTGGTTGACTGATTTCAAGGTATCAAAAAGCAATAGAGACACTGCGTCATCATCTATTTCTACGCCCACACCTAATTTAAAGACAGCGACTGACCCTGAACTAAGACTAAAATTGATTCTATGACTACGATTGAAACAAGAACGTGTGGTGATTGTACTACTAGATATTTGATTAAACAAAAACGAAAGGTCTGACTGACTGCATGGATTGCACGCACACACACACCTCGTTCACAGCAAGGTAAACAATTATGATGTTGTAAATGTGTTGTTGTCGTGTGCAAGATACAGTAATTCGTCTAAGAAGATGAAGATGTGTAGGCCACATCAATCAAAATACAATGTGGGTATAAACGGTCTGAACAAATTTGTAAATTGTGTAGCATTCTTCATTGTATATATTTGGATTATTTTTCAAAACTAGATAATAGACATTCTGTCCACTTTAGTTCTTCTTTTGACTTTGTTTGTTGGTGGTGGGAAACGTTTGCAGAGTCGTTTCAGTCAAACCTTTTTTTTTTTCTGCAAGACTATGAATTAATTGTAAAGCCAGCTGTAAAATGTACGAGACAGGGATGGGCCCCAGGAGAATTAGTTTGTATCGCACATAAAAGTCTTGCCCCATATGTGTTACCAGATGAGTCGTGAAAGTCTGTATACAATGTTGCTTAGATTTGACAAAGACTTTTTAACTCTTATAAATCTGTCTTACTTGAGTGTACTTATGTACCTCCAGAAAATGCACCTTTCTACCCCCCTGAATGGCTTTGCTTATGGCATCGAAATGTTGGAAGAATGTATTGTAAACAATGTTGGCTTCCTTCGATGATACTGAGCTACTCTTTGTGGTTATATGATTGCAAGAATTTCGTTTATGGAAAAAAAGAAAAAAAAAACTTTTAGCATGTGCACTGTGCTAGGATTTACAATTATGAACGGAGTATGTAATGGCGATCTCGAAGATTCAGTCGCTCAAGATCACAGGGCCAGACAAGAAGCATGTGTCCCGTTTGTTTATTCGGTCTCTCTCCCATAAGTCTTTACGTATCTTATTTGCATGAAGGGAGCTTATGAACGGTATGCGAAATACTTCCCTTAGATAGATATCGCTTAATTCGTCTACTAAGGTAAGCTTATCCTACAACACCCTCTTTTTTTTTTCCGAGTGGGAATATCTTTCATAAATGTCAAAGAACTATTTGGTTTTGCTGACAACAAGTTTTCAGTTTCTTGCTTTTTTTCCGTCTCATTTTCTCCTCCTATGTTTTTTTTAATCTAAAAAAATGTAACTTTGAAGAATTAATATCAGTTATTGACTTCAGAAAAGGAGATAATTAACTTTGGCAAAAGTTAATGTGCTCAGAGTTATAAGTGTGATGATTTTCTTCAGATCAGTTGGCTTCTCTTCTTTATTGTTCTCTGGGGATCTGTGGAGTGTTTTTGTGGTGGCTGGGGAAGCAGAAGTTGGATCACAGGTTGGCGATGGAAGAGGGGATTCGTTGAGGTGTAGCCGTAGGGGGACTTCTTCATGGTGATCTTTGTGGTGATGAAGGCAAGAGTGGTGTAGATGAATCTTCAGCCATGGTGAGTGTATTTCTCAGGAACTGCGAGTTATCTGAAGTTGATACACGGTGTGTCCTTTTGAGTCTGATGGGGCCAGTGTCAGTCAGGACAATGTAGGAACGGGGGTTGTGGTGTCTCGCCATGAGTTCTGCTGATTTCTTCATGTCTTTGATAAAGATGGTGTCACCTGGTTTCAGAGGTGCTGCTTCTCTGGCAGCATGGCGTTTGCTGAATTTGGCCCTCACGACGATCGTGTTTTTGCGTGCACCAAAATAAAGATCAAATACATGTACAAGTTCATCAAACTGGATGGTGTTTTCATTGTTTTCATGGTCGACATCATATCGTCTGCAATTTCTCCCATTGTGTATACAGATACACTGACCTGTTCTTCACGACTTGTGTTTGCCAAACCTGATCCAGTTCGATATCGTTGGGAAACGTTGCTTCCATTTCGGCCAGCTGGCTGGCGTGCCGTCGAAGGCTTTTGGTGGTGGTAGGTTGATTCGGCACTGAACAGCTTCACCACCCGGCCTTTCTTCCAATTTTTTTTTTTTTTGACAAGGTTTGAGGTTCAGTGGCCATTGCCACCATGTAAGATTCAGTCACTCAAGATCACATGGCCAGACAAGAAGAGTGTAGCCATTTGTTTAATCGGTCTCTCTTCCATAAGCCATTGCGTATCTTATTCGCATGAGGGGAGCTTATGAAAGGTATGCGAATTACTTCCCTTAGATTGATAGCTGAATTCGTCTACTAGGGTAAGCCTATCCTACAGGGAGCAGTATGGAGATAATTTTCTAGTGTCTACAGTAGTTTTTTTTTAACTAATGTGTAAAAAGATGACTCTTGATGTGATGGGAAGATATGATTCTGATCATTTATCCTGGGTATTGTGCATTGAAAATCTCAAATGAACAGTGTCATGATCAGCGACCGCCGATCAGGGTGCACTTTCAGGGGGCTGGTACTCTGCCGCTGACCATATGGGCACATGAAATAAGCGCTCGTTGGGGATCACAGAGGAGGTCGACCCTCCAATGGGCTGGTGTGTTTGCGTTGGGCCGGTTGGAGAGATCGTGTCAGCCCCGATTGTCAAAGGGGCAGGCAATCCTAGACGCCCTTTGACTCTCCCTGGTCCGTGGGTTAGAGTTATCTCCCCTGTCCCGTATTTCCGCTTTTCTCACCCCATGGGTCTTGGTACCGTGGTCAACACGCAGTGGGGATCCCGGGCTGAGGGGTTTGGAGTAGGGGCTTGGAACGGTCATTGTCCCTGATTAAGACTAGAGTAGAAACTTCTCCTTTTATCCTCCCCAGTTAACTCCATGTGGTCGGATGCCAGTGCCTTCGTTTAAAATCTGATGGGGTGATTAGCCTGGCGGCTTTTACTTAGAGCTACATATGAAGATATGTGTGACTGTGTATGAGTAGGGGGGGCTGGCTGGATGTTGGTTGATTGAGACAGGGTATTGGACAGAGATGTGTTGGCCAGTGAAATTACTATGTGTGAAGCTGAGGGGGTGTGTGTCCCCCAAGTGTGTGTGATAAATGACGTGTTTTATGTTAGCCAGACTAGAAGACAACTGCGCTCTCGTTCACCGCTCTCAAGCACCATACAACACCAAGGAGAGGCCTGAGACTCGGGAGAAGTGTGAACTCTGTGGACTCAAGAGGAGACCACGAGAGCGAGACCCATAGCGCAGGATCGCAGCAGCTCTCTGAGACAGAGAAACAGCAGGTGTCTCATTTGAAACTGTGTCAGAGTTATTGAAAGCTCCTCGTTTAGCAGCGCTATCAGCAACCTCATTCCAAAAGAGCCCATAATCAGATTGTACTGGTCCGGTCAGTGTGTGAGGATAGTTTTAGGAAGTGATCACATTCCAATTGAAATAATTTGGAAGACAAGGTTGGTAGATATACCGAGGATGAGTGTAGAGAGCAAAATACCAAAGTTTCAATATAAATTTGCTGACTGGTTGTCTTTCCAAAATATCTTAATGACACATGACAATCGGATCCCTTGAAAATTGATTGTATTGACACACTTTTATTTTCTAACCTAACAGAAGCAATTTTAACTGCCGCTACCCAGTCTATTCCAGTTTTAAAAGGATCATCAAACCCAAAACATAGTGGAAACATATGGTGGACAAAAGAGTGTGAAGAGGCTGTGGGCACATAAAAAGAATCTTTTAAACTGTGGTTAAAAGCTGTTATAGCAAACAAAAGGAAAAGGACAAGACGAAAGATCAGGTCAATTATTCTTCTAATGATATAGACAAAGATATAGAAGAACTTTTTCAAGATATGAAAAGAGCTAAAATTCACAGCAACAAAGTTGTGGCCCGAGCCAAGAAAAAACTACTGGACTAACTTTTTGCAATACTGAAGTACATGAATCAACAAGATCTACATAAAGTCTGGGCAAAGGTGAAAGAAATGGAAAATGGATTTCACGCTACCAATCTTTCCCATAAGATAGAGAATAAGCAATTTCTAACGTCTAAAGAAAAAGCTGAACTGTTTCTTGACACATTTTACTAGCAACAGCTTATCCACAAATCTGGATGCTGATAGTATTCATTACAGAAATAAGGAGGAAAGTACAGATTCCTATGTTGGCCTAAATCCTGATAATACACACTATCTTTTCGTTTTACCAAAAATGTTGGTTAAATGAAGCTCTTCCTAAAATCTGGAAGCAGTCAATTGCAATTCCTATTCCAAAACAAGGTAAACCGAGATCAGATATAAGTAGTTATCGACCAATAGCTTTAACTTCCCATGCCAGTAATTTATTAAAAAAAAATTATACAGAAAAGATTATTTTATCACTGTGAAAACAAAATATCATTCCTACATGTCAAGCTGGGTTTAGAAAAGGACGTTGCACAACAGACAACTTAGTTAAACTTACAACTCAAAAAAAAAACAATTCTCCAAAAGAAAAAGTACACTTGCCACATTCTTTGATGTACGAAAAGCTTATGATAGTGTTTGGCATGCACGACTTTTATATAATTGAAAAAAAAATGGAATAACAGGTATAACTTATCATTACATTAGTAATTTATTATCAGATAGGTCAATACAAGTCAGGTTGGGAAATGTCTACTCTTCAGCGAAAAGAATTGATATAGGCATTCCACAAGGATCTGTACTAGCTCCATTATTGTTTAATATATTAATTCACGATCTACCAAACTGTCTATCAAAAACAACAAATGTTGTGCAATATGCAGACGATATAGCTATTTTGATCAACACATCGTTGAGGAAAAATACTAACAAAAGAACTGTTCATTATGTTCAGAACATATACCAAAGAGAACTTAATAATCTAAATCAATATATGAAAGAAAATGGATTGAAGTTGTGTCTTATGAAAAGACTTATCTTATGCTTTTTAATAATGGTGAAAATCCTGAAACTCTTCCTCAGTTAGTATTGGATGGAAACCCTCTTGTTTATAAGCAGTCTGTTAAGTTTTTAGGTGTACATTTAACATCAAAATTAAATTGGAAAGTTCATATATTGAATATTTGATTTATAAAGCAAGAAAAAGATTTTTTTTTTAAAAATCATAAATAAACAGACATGGAGCCAAAATACCAAAACATTACTACACCTTGCAATTTCTTTAGTTCGATCAGTACTCTCTTATGGGCAAGAGGTGTATTTCAGTGCTTCAAATACTCTTTTAAATAAATTACAAAGCATAGATAGTCGGGCTATCAAGCTAGCTCTTGGTGTCCCTATGCACTCTAACACTCATAGAACATTTGATATAGAATACAGCAGTTACAACAAAAATGAAGAAGAGAATTTACTAGTTACTGACGTTTGCCTTCATTTAGATTAAAAACAGATAATGTTCATCTCTGAGCATTTCCAGGGGAGTTGGTTGCCGGGGCGCAAGCCAATGCCAATCCACATGTGCCTGCTGGGGTGCCAGAGGATCCTACAGCATCCCAATTGATAGGGACCCCCCACAGCCAGCGCCAGCGCAGCAGAGCCGAAGCCACGAGGTACCCTGTGTCCAAACCCTTGGCATGCCTGCGGGCATTCCCCTCACTAACACAGAGCCTGGGA
>JADBJO010027096.1:0-7500 GCA_016801955.1 Conus betulinus
AGCCCCCATGACTCGCCGATAACCGGTGACCCCGACGAACCAAACCAAGGCCACAGACGTGGAGAGGACATCGAAACTGAGGTCACCATGAGAGCAGGGCATGAAGGGCCACAGAATTTGAGACTTTTTTTTTTTTTAATGCTGATCGATGAGAATGAGGATGATTAAGATGATGCTACGGATTTCCATTTCGGTCTGAGACTACATGACAGGGCTGTACTCTACGCTTCCTTTCATAATATATCCCGGCGTCAACCAGGCCCGAGAGATACAGACACCTGCAGTGTTGGTCAGGAAATTTGAGCAACACTCTCAGAAACGCATCCATTAAGTGGATGAAACTCGATGTGGTCCCAGTCTTCCCAACTGAGTCCGCAGCAAACTCAACTCTGGTAGGAGCCGGTCGGGGCAAAAAACCCACATGACTTCTGATGGGATTCGAACCCACGACCTCCCAGCCGGGAGTCCCGCGACGCTAAAACAAAAAGTTTTGTTTTCTTATGCGGATTTTAAGATGACACAATCTTATATTCCCAAGCATACAGATTTATGATGACACGTACACACGAAACAACCTGTTCCATATTTATACTTCACAACAAACATTTAAGGTGCGGTCAACTGGGCAAGAGCAAGAGCCTTTCAAAACAGAACAAGGGAATCTAATGACCCTTAAGAATTCTTATAAATCCAATACTTAAAAGCAGATGTTTCGAATCGTTTCTTGCTGTTGAATGCATACCTGCCAGGCAAATATTTTGCTATTTCAGCCCAGCGATTCCCAAGTCGACGATGAAGCTGGTAAATAAGCCGATCCTCTTCCTCCGTCCAAGCAGTCTTTTTGATATTGGGATTCAAATGATTGTGCCACCTGCAAACAAACAAATCACAGTTATGCTATCATTGTTAGAAAACAAGGTTCATGTTAGAGAGAAATTTCATTATCTGTTCGTGCAATGAGCAATTTTACTGTCAATAGTTTTTCTTGGTCCTCATCCGTCAGTATCCTGTTAAAAACATCTCAAACATTTTTTTATTCAGTTTCTCTGATCTACTTGTGTTACATAAAAGGGTCAATTTCATTTGTCTTCTTTTTTTTTCCCTTTTTAGCAGCAGGATTCACTGTCTTCTTCACCATTTTTTTTCCTTTTTTAGCGGCAGGATTCACTGTCTTCTTCACCATCTTTTTCCCCTTTTTACTAATTTTAGTGGCAGGATTCACCGTCTTCTTCACCATCTTTTTTCCCTTTTTAGCGGCAGGTTTCACTGTCTTCTTCACCATCTTTTTTTCCTTTTTAGTGGCAGGTTTCACTGTCTTCTTCACCATCTTTTTTTCTTTTTAGTGGCAGGATTCACTGTCTTCTTCACCATCTTTTTTTTCCTTTTTAGCGGCAGGATTCACTGTCTTCTCTTCACCATCCCTTTTTAGCGGCAGGATTCACAGTCTTCTTCACCATCTTTTTTCCTTTCTGGCGGCAGGATTCACGTCTTCTTCACCCATCTTTTTTTCCTTTTTAGCGGCAGGATTTATGGTCTTCTTCTTCACACACTTTTTTCCTTTTTAGCAGCAGGATTCACCGTCTTCTTCACCATCAGGTTTCCTTTTTAGCGGCAGGATTCACTGTCTTCTTCACCATCTTTTTTCCTTTTTAGCGGCAGGATTTACAGTCTTCACCATCTTTTTTCCTTTTTAGCAGCAGGATTTCATATCTTCTTCACCATCTTAGTCTAGCCCCCTGCACCATCACAAGACTCATGAACAGCAAATCTGTCAGCTTTTCAATTAAGCTGAACATCTACACGTCTTTGGCTGTCTCCTTTTTTTTTTTTTTTTTTTTTTTTTTTGATGGCTGCAAGATCTGAATTTCTTGGATCCAAACAGGAAAGAGGAACCCAGGCATTTGAAGTGAAACGTTTTGCAAAACTTCTGCGCATCCTGTACACGGACAGCAGGACCAACAATGACGTCAGATATACGCCAGCAACCAAGAATCACTCCTTGCAACAAACGCCAGAGGCTTGTCTGATAGTGATATGGTCATGTCTCCCGCTGTGACCTTTTGCCTGAAACCATCCCCACAGGGCGCTGCAGAAGGCACTGTGGCAAAGGCAGAGAAACGCCTGGCTGGACAACATCAGGGAATGGACGGAACACAGCATGGCCAACTTGTTATGCCTGACTGAAGACTGACAACAACAGAGCCTCCTGATCACAAGGTCGTTCACCCATGTCACCCCACTGCATGTCTCCTGATGCCCATGGAACAATGATGATGAAGTCCTGAAAAATTTGGGTGGGATGGCCGTTATGTAAAACGTTCCTGAAATTTTTTTCAGTCCATTGAAAAAAAAAAAAGATATATGGATAAGGTAGCTAAACAAAACATTATGTTGAAGTACAGTTTATCTTAGTATACATTCAGAGCTAAGCAGATACTGACAATTTCATTATCTGCAAAAATCAAGACTGAATGCCGTCCTCTTTCTTACCGCTCACGACACTGCTTTCCAGTACGACCCTTGAGATGCTTGGAGATGAGGGTCCAGCGCTTTGGTCCGTACTCCTGCACCAAGTGAATGACTTTGTTGTCCTCCTGTGGGTCACACACATACTTCATAAGAGAAGTATTCACAAGATAAACAAATCAATGATGGAAAGTTTAATATCCAGACAATAACAAAACTAGGCTTCTGCGTGCACAAATGTATTTCATCTTTCTTATCGCATGCAAGACATGGACTCTCACAGCAGATGTGGCAAGAAGTATCCAAACATTCCCCGAAGATGGAGTATGGCTGCCTTAATGGCGGGATAAAAAAAAAAGGGTCACACACACAAAACTCCACTCCCTTTGTTGGGTAGATGGGATTAATACTTGCCTGTCCATATCGGGAGTGTCCGCAGGAGTATCAGCCTGCGTACACAGAAGAAGTATCCAAACCAGGGAAATGAGATGTTAACACAAGATACTTATCATCTGATACACTGATTACGTCACCAATCAACACGAGCAAAATGGACGGAATATCATACATATATAAAGATGAGATAGGTCACTGACATTTCAGAGACCCCCCCCCCCCCCCCAATCCCTCGTCAACTCTCTGGGGAGTCATATGGGCACCACACACCAGGTTTCCCCCAATTCCATCTGTGCTGTGCCAAGGCCTGGGTCTATGCCATTATATTCCCTATCCATTCTGCAATGTTGTCTGTCCATTGCCTTTTCTGTCTTCCCCTCCATCTCCCTCCTTCAACAGTTCTCTGGAGGAGGGGTAGTAGGCATGGTAATGAAGGATGCAATAAAATCAAATGTTAAAAAATGGTCCCCACCCAAACAAGTTCCAGACTCACCTCTTTCGTCCAGGGCCCCTTGATGAGGTCAGGATTGAGGACCTTGTGCCAGCGATGCTGACACTGGATGTCTGTGCGGGTCTTGGAAATAGCTGGACACTGCCTTCCAGTCGTGCAAACCTTTCGCTTCCACTACCTTCCGTAACTTCTCGTCCTAGCATCAGAAAAGGTCTCATGGACATACGACAGCTTTTATGGTAGAAACTACCATCATTCTGTTATATAAAAAAAGTACACATTAGCTGGCCAGCCCTTCAGAACACAAGAATAATAAGCTGCAAGGATTTCAAGATAATGAAGCTTTTATTATATTATTATATCTGTAGAAGTACCACATGTAAAATGGCTTGATTACACTTTTTACAGCACCCCCGAGATAAAATTCTCCACATTGAAAGTGGTTGCCTGCAACTGTGGCATAATTAGCATAAAAATCACATGCAATTCTTTCATTCCTGGAACCGAGTTGTCATTAAGGTAAGTTTCAACTGTTGGATTCTTTCTCTTTTGTCGTTATCGTAGTTGTTAAGACTGAGAGTAAAGCCCATGACACTTACCAAGTCTGGAATAACACTTACAACGGTATAAAATGCCCTGTTATTCAGAATTCTGTTTCTTCTACTGTTACAGCTATCTTTAAATTTTGCATGTGGTTAACAAATTTATTAACATATGATGCAATGTATAGCAAAAAAAAAAAAGGGGGGGGGGGGGGGGGGCTAATAGTAATACCCTATAATGTTTCTGTGTTGGAAACTGTAAAATGTACCAAATTTATTGAGTGAAACTAAAAACTGAGAGATTAAATTCAAATGAAGTGCATATTACTAATATTACAAGCATTCTTATACATAAACAAATCCATACATTATCAAATCTAACAGAATTCTTCCAAACATCTGGACATTATAATCAATTTAATCTGAGTGGATTCATACTATACTAACAAACAACACACACGAAACTATGCAAGTATAATGAAGATGTTAGCTGGCTGAATGTGACACTCAGTTAAAAGTATGGTTTCAGTCTTTATTGACATTTTACCTATTACTTAATGAATAGAATGTATTGTACTCATTACGTAGTGGTTAATAACAGAGGTACTGGTACTATCCAAACTGGTAACTCTCTTTTCAGAAGTGAACATGACTTTTAAGCAGAAAGAAACAAGCACATTTTTTTGCACATGTAATTAAGTAGTCAACAATACATAAATCTGCCTGACACTACACAATTTTTGAGTCTGCAGATGAAACCTGAGACTGAAACATCTGATTAAAGATCAACCATTAATGAGGTCATCATGCATTTTGGAAGGCAACCTGATACAGGAAATATGGATGGTCAGGGGAGGGCATTTTAAAATCACCTCCTCTTTTGTCCACTTGCCACGATTGACAACCTTCTTGCCCTTCACCTGTGGCAGGTTGTAGTCATGGTCAAGCGGCTCCGCGTCATCAGTTTCCTCATCACTACTGCAGTACCCCCTTCCATCAGACCTGTGTAACCACAGCACATTTGTGACCGGTAAACCCTTCCATCAGACCTGTGTAACCACAGCACATTTGTAACCAGTACCCCCCTTCCATCAGATCTGTAGAACCACAGCACATTTGTAACCAGTACCCCTTTCCAACAGACCTGTGTAACCCATGGTCAGTCAGTGTGTTGGCAGCATATAGGCTTTGTGCTTGGTCAGTGTAGAAATGGCAGATCTATTTTCTTTGCATTCACCGTGTCGGAAGCATATGGGCTTTGTGCTTTGTCAGCGTAGAAATGACAGATCTACTCTCTTTGCATTCAGTGTGTTGGCAGCATATAGGCTTTGTGCTTGGTCAGTGTAGAAATGGCAGATCTACTCTCTTTGCATTCACTGTGTCGGCAGCATATGGGCTTTGTGCTTGATCAGCGTAGAAATGGCAGATCTACTCTCTTTGCATTCAGTGTGTCGGCAGCATACAGGCTTTGTGCTTGGTCAGTGTAGAAATGGCAGATCTACTCTCTTTGCATTCAAGGTGTTGGCAGCATACAGGCTTTGTGCTTGATCAGCGTAGAAATGACATATCTACTCTCTTTGTTTTTGTTTATATGTTCCAATGAAGTGCATTTATTTCAGAATGTGTGTGTGCTGAAAAGGGAAGAAAAAGAGAGCAAGACATGAAGATTTCATAGCTTTAGTTTAGTTCAGTCCAGGAATATATGAATGATGGAAATGTGACAATTATTTTTCCAATCTTACACACTTTTAAACACAAGAGGACACACTTTGTACTATTCATACCACGGTGAAGAAATAAATTGTTTTATGTCATATTTCTCAATGTTAGGCCTCGTTCACATGTGTGCAGGACATGCTGTTATTGAATGATGTCCGCTGACTTATCACTGCATTACTGATAGTTACTTTTACTGTTTTTTAAGTGGAAAACAGAACGGGGGGGGGGGGGGGGGGGGGGGGGGGGGGGAGCAGAAGGAGGGGGAGGCAAGTAGAAATTGGGGAGGGATGGGGGATAAGTAGATTTTATTATCTACTCGTCCCCAGGACACAACTAAAAACTACTTGTGAATTTAAAGCTTTACTGACTGTAAGCAATGGGATGAAAAAATGGTAGAAAGGTGGGGAGTAGGAGGGCGTGTGGTGGTGGGAGGACACTGTACCATGCATAATTTCAACAAATCTATAAACTATATCATTATCGTGGATCATAACAACTGACAAATAGGAGAAACGATGATTAGTGGTGGTATTCCCAACACAAAGTAAGTGCTGATAATTTTTCCAGTCACAGCACGATGCTTTGTATCAAAAAACGGACCCGATCCACCCACCCCACCCCCATCTTTTAATTCAATGAGCATTTAGTGACCACAGTGAGCCATTCCCAAGTTTATAGGCTAATTCCACTGTTTCTGGGGTCAGACTCTGGCTGTGGCACACAGTAATGCGGGTGAAAAATCACACAGGCGCACACATTCAACCACACATGGGGGCACACACATTTGCCTCCAAAACTCACGGGAAAACTGACATCAGACTGTGCTGTCACATGCTTGGAAGTGGCCTATACTGAAATCTAAAAGTTTCATAATATACTCAAATGTTCGGCCTGAGATCTCATGTCATGTTGTCGGACTACTGGCAAAAACTGTGAGCTGGACTGCTACCACTACTACTACTTTGATCTTTCCTGATGTTTCTGTCAGCCGATTCCTCTCTGGTGTTTCACTTCTGATTGTGACTTTACTTTTCCTTTTGATGATGTTATTGTATATTAGCATGCGCACACTCATTTAGTCATTACCTCTTTGATTTTTCACTGCCGATTGTTTGTTTGTTTGTTTTTTTTTCCTTTTGATTTTACTGTGTATTAACATACATGTACACACACATTGTCTCTTGACACTTCACTGCACTGCTGATTTTCCCCCCCTTTTGATTATTCCATTGTGTAGTGATCTGTACACCTGCTCAGCTTTGACAGCCTTGTTAAGTTATAGTGCTTCATTCCCCATTGTGTACTGAAGCTTATAAATGTTATCCTTGGGCATATGCTCTATCAATATAAACTAATTATCACAAAAGGGTTGTTTCTTTTTTTTTTTTTTTTTTTTTTTTTTTTTTTTTTTTTGTTGCTGTCCCAACCTCTGCACCACTTCAGAGGCAGTGCACCCCACACCGCTCATTCCGACACCCCGTCGAGTCAATGTCAAGTCGTCAGAGGCACCCACCGGAGGAGACACTGCACTGCTGCCGAGTCACTTCGGTGGTGTTCAGTGGCGCCTGTTCTGATCTAACATACGCAGGACACCACCTACTAAGCCCCCTACTGACGACAATAATTGCTTAGTCGCGGAGCCGGCGTGAGTGAGCTCTCCCTCCGGAGGGCGCCACCACGTCCGTCCAACGACAGCCCCCATGGACTCGCCGATACCGTGACCCCGACGGAACCAAACCAAGGCCACAGACGTGGAGAAGACATCGAAACTGAGGTCACCATGAGAGAGCAGGCATGAAGGCCACAGAACTTGGGACATTTTTTTTTTTTTTTTTTTTTTTTTGATGCTGATGATGATGATGAGGATGATTAAGATGATGCTACGGATTTCCATTTCGGTCTGAGACTACATGACAGGGCTGTACT
>JADBJO010027096.1:12500-21733 GCA_016801955.1 Conus betulinus
CCCTGCTTTTTTCTCTCTTATATCGTGGTTTTTGTAAAACAGAACCCATCCACCCTCCCTCCCCCTGCAAACATTCTATTCTTCTCGCTTGAAAAGAATTTGAAAACCCGTTTATTTTATATATCTTGAGTTCTAACAGAAAAATTAGTATAGTTCACGTTTGACAAAGGTGGTATTCCTGTTCCATGACCACCTTCCCCTTCAGAGCTGTCTTTTTCCTTTCTTTTTCATATTCTGGTCCGTGACTTGCTTCCTTTGGAGTTGTGTCTTTCTTCTTCCCTCTGTCCCGTGGCTGCTTCCTTTGGAGCCGTGTCTTTCTTCACTCTGTCCCGTGGGCTGCTTCCCTTTGGAGCAGTGTCCCCTCCCTTCATCGTTCCGTTCGTGGCTGCTTCCTTTGGGCCCGTGTCCCCCTTCCTTCATTCTGTCCCGTGGCTGCTTCCTTTGGAGCCGTGTCCCTCCTTTCTTTCTGTTCCGTGGCTGCTTCCTTTGGAGCCGTGTTCCTCCTTCATTCTGTTCCGTGACTGCTTTCCTTTGGAGCCGGAACCCTCCTTCATTCTGTTCCGTGACTGCTTCCTTTGGAGCCGTGTCCCTCCTTTCTTCTGTTCCGTGGCTGCTTCCTTTGGAGCCCGTGTCCTCCTTCATTCTGTTCCGTTGGCTAAAAATTCTTTTTGGAGCCGTACGGTCATCTTCATTCTGTTCCGTGACTGCTTCCCTTTGGAGCCGTGTCCTCCTTCATTCTGTTCCGTGACTTGCTTCCTTTGGAGCCGTGTCTTTCTTCATTCTGTGACTTCCGTGAGTTGTGTCTTTTCTTTCTTTTGTCTGCTTTTCATTTTTTCCTTTGGAGCCGTGTCTTTCTTCATTCTGTTTCCGTGATTGCTTCCTTTGGAGCTGTGTCTTTCTTTATTAATTTTGTTCTATAAATGCTTCCCTTTTGGAGCTGTGTCTTTCTTTATTAATTTTGTTCTATAAATGCTTCCCTTTGGAGCTGTGTGTTTCATTCTGTTCCACGAACGCTTTGATTATCGATATCTTATTCTGCTCCATGAACACTTTGAGTAGTGACTTTTACTTTTTATGCTTTTCTTTCATTTTTGCGTTCCATAATTTGCTTCTTTTTGGAATTTTTCCTCCATTTCTCTTGTCCAATGACTGCTTCTTTTGGAATTGTGACGTTATTCTGTTCCATGGATCATATTTTGGAGTTATGTCAGCACTGTTTACTGAATGCTTCTTTTGGAACTGTCTATTAATCCCTTCTGTTCTATGAATATACTTGTTTTTGAATTCTTTTTCTTCATCCTGTTCCAAGAATCCTTTTTGTTTTTTTTTCTTTTTTTTTTTTTTTAGATTTTTTAGATTGTTTCTATTCTGCTCTGTGAACGCGTATTTTGGAATTGTGGCTATTCATTCTGTTCCATGAATACCTCTTAGAATTGTGCGTTACTTCTTGTGTCATGATTGCTTCCTTTGGAGTGGTCTTCATCATTCTGTTCCATGAATGCCTCTTTTGGAATTGTGTCGTTACTTCTTGTGCTTACTTTCTTGTGCCAATGTGCTTCCTTTTGGAGTTCTGTTCATTCTTCCATGAACGGCCTCTTTTAGAATTGTGTCGTTACTTCTTCTGGCGCATGATTGTTCCTTTGGAGTGGTCCCTCTTTTTCCTGCTTTCCATGAATGCCTCTTTTGAATTGTTCTCTGTTTTTATGGTCTGTTCCATGAATGCTTCTGTGTTGTTGCCTTTATTTGCTTTGTTCCGTGTATGCTTTTTTTTTTTTTTGTTTTTTTTTTTCCCCCCTTCTTAGCTGTGTCTGTTAATTTTGTTCCATACATGGTTTCTTCTGGAAACTGTGCCTATATTCATTTCTGTTGCCGAATCTATTAACAAAACGCACACTGTCCCACACTTGAGATGTGTGTGTGGTGTGTGTGTGTGTGTGTGTGTGTGTGTGTGCGTGTGTTGTGTGCGTGTTGGCAGCAATTCCTAAGATTAAATATCCACGTTTTGGACCACTTCCCTCTGAGAAAGTTGGTGACGAGGAAATGTTTATGCATTTAAGATGTCTCAAAGCTAAACATTCCGACAATCACACCTGTTTCAACAAGATCCTTTAAATTCTGTAATCTGGACGAAAATCTGTTGGAGCTCATGATACAAGGACAGTTTAAAAAGTTTTTGGGTAAAACGAACCATTCATGTTCTAGAACTCAGAAGACACTACAAAGAAGAAACCCTTGAATAAAACATAAGCTAAATTGGCTAAGCTAAATTGGCTATGCCATGTCCCTTCCCCTCTCTGTACTGTTCATTGTCAGAAATAAAACTCAGATGGTTAAAAACAAAGAATGGTCTTTCTGTACCAACAGTAATACTGTCCTCCACTTCCCAAGTAAATAGTGCATTTTTGTTTCGGCAGGGTTGTGTTAGGGGGAAAGGGATCAGCAGTAAGCAGAAGTCTTTGGCAGAATCCACTAGAAGTGACTATGCAACAGTATGAACAGCATGCCTGCTTTCATGAACAGATCGAACCGATTCAAAATCTTGCTGTTGCACAACACCTCTCCCCAAGCAACTTTCGCTGCTCATCTTGATGTTCTGGTGACGCTGGTGGTCCCATGTTCTGTCCTCTGAAGGCATTACTCTAACAGCTCTCTCTAAGGCTGCTCATATACAACCGCATCCAAAATGGTGCTGTCACAGCCCCGGCATTGGCAAGCCACAGACAACAATTAATATCAAGACAGGAGGCTATCAGCCAGACAGCAATTTTGCTTGAAAATTGCATGGATCCTGAAAAAAAAAAAATTTAGGTGAAAGATTTCCCTTGGAAATCATTGAATGCAGGACAAGGAGGCAGAAAACTAGCTTACTAATGTTAGCAAAGACTCAGCTGCTTTCACAACAAATGGAAGATTCCATCAGAGATTTGTACAATTTACGATACATGTCAAGCACAGTACTCATTAAGAGATCAATAGCAAACTGGTTCCAAGATCTTGATCTCAGCCGGTTCCTTATAGACAAAACTGTGTCCATTTACAGGTATTACTTATGATAGATTCCAAGACAATGACTAGATGTTTTCGCAACCAGGATAGTTGTTACAATCCAAGTATTCTGCAAAACATCAAGTAAGCGAAAGGTAGCATGATTGATTGTGTTTCGCCTCTCTACTCAACTTCTGTGCAAATTTTCATAGAGAGAAACCATCTAAACAAATCAGAAAGAATTCATGGTGTGTGTGTGTGTGTGAGTGTGTGTATAGGCACTTGTGTGCATGTGCACACAGGTATTGATGGGATACATGGTTTATTATTATGAGCTTGTCAGGCAGAATGTATTTAGGAAAAAAAAAAACCGAGAGAAGATCTAAAATGTCTTTAGTATTCTGTGACTGTTGTGATCTTTGCAACTATACTACCACAATGAATCATACAAAGATACTGCTAGCTAGTAAGTTTGAAATTTACTCTTTATGAATAACTCATTTTAAAAGAACAGTTTCTTTACATCTTTTTCATCCTCTGATCAAGCTCTTTAATGTTATTTTTCTGTGGATGCAGAGTACTTTAAAAGCCAAGATCATGTAATAGCACTGTGGTCATTTGGCCCTGTGCATTAAACACCACCCAGAATACTATTCCAACACAAGGTAGACTATATCCTCCAACGTCTGGAAGTTTCTGCAAACCCACATTACTGTCTATACTTGAATGAATCCATCTAAAACTGGGATGGGGGAAAGAAGGGATATCTTACATGGTAGGGAGCACTTTCCCTTATCTTTTCCTGGCTAGACCTTGGATTGAACAGAAGCAAGATTTTTGCTTTTTTGCGATGGTTTTAATTTCCCACGGAATTGAGTCAGGCCACATTCCATCAATCATTGGACTGACACATTTGCCTAAAACAAAAATGCGTTTGCATTGGATGTGTTCCTTTTGGGAAAGACGAAGGGCATCCGTTGGGCGTCCTGTTGTCACACTTTTTTTTAATGCTTGCATTCGCTGTTTACTAATTACTGTATATGGGCACATTTTCGACCAACACATCACCAACCTAAGATACAAACAAGCTGCCTAAAGGCGACGATCGAAAGTATCAACAGTTTGATTTCTTGAGGCAACCCATGTTCCAACTGTGAAACAACGTCCCATCCAATGAACTTAAGTAGAACATGTAACGCACGACATTGCTAGGCTACGACAAAACCGGCATAATACATTATGTAGTACACCTTAAATGATGTCTTGAGAGTCCACCTAGGGATCCAAATATTACACTCTTGAGATATTCCGCAGTCACATCATCGGGGATGCTTAAACAATGCTGAGGAGTAATATACCGGCACAGTTCTCCAACGAATCGACCCTGAGACGTACACAGCACAGTCTCCAACAAATCGAACGCTGAAGAATCACACAACGTTATCGTCCAAACAAACCCATGCCTGAAGGTCACACATTCACAGAATTTTCTCCAACGAATCGACGCTTGAAGAATCACACATTATCTCCAACAAACCCATGCTGAAGGTCACACATGCACAGCATTTTCTGAACGAATCGACGCTGAAGAATCACACAAATTATCTCCAACAACCCATGCTGAACCACATGCACAGATTTTCTCCAACGAATCGACCCTGAAGATCCACAGCATTATCTCCAACGAATCTATGCTGAAGAACCACACAGCATTATCTCCAACGAATCCATGCTGAAGAATCCCACAGCATTATCTCCAACGAATCCGTGCTGAAAGAAGCACACAGCTCAGTCTCCAAAGAATCGACGCTGAAGAATCACTAGCACATTCTTCACGAAATACAACTGCGCCCAATTTTAGGAGATAAATGACTGTTCGTTCTTCTTTTTTATTGTCTTGAATGCTGTTTGTCTTGCCTGAAGATCATGAGGTGGAACTGTGTCGTCTTTTCTCTTCTCTTTTTGGCTGTCTCTTCGTTCGGCGGAATTTTTTTTTTCCCCGTTTTCCGCTTGCAGTCACCTCATTTTCAAACCAGATGTGGGTTAGTTTTGTGCTCTCTAGTGGCTCTTTCCTTTATTAGTTGATGGGGCCCTTCCTCCGTGCTGTCCTTGGCCATTGACTGGATGGAGGAAAAGAGAGAGGCTGGAGTCTGTGACAGGAGCAGAAATGTAGCCTCGGGCATGAAGAGAGAGTGAAGATGGACACCACTCTGAGTAAGGCTAAAGGTTGTTCAATAGTGTGACTGTGGCTGATGTTTGGTGGTTTCACGTTCCTAAGATTTGCCGAAAGGGGGGGGGGGGGGGGGCAGATTAAAGCATTAATCAGCACCACAAAACCAAGCACGACACAAAATCCACAACGAACTTTGAGTGATGGACAAGTGGATCTTCCATGTGTGTCTGTGCAGGGAAACATTCTCCTCTGTGAAGATTCGCAAGTCAATATTCACATGACCATGACAGCAGTCCCAACAGCAGAAACGTGTCCTTCAACTCTATCATCATCCATAGATCACTCTCTCTAGGTCACTCACTGATCAAATTCTATACCGTAACTAATAACAGTATAATATACTCGAAAGTTCGAGAAACCTCACGCATTAAAGCGAGTCAACAAGTACAGAATCTTCTAGAAAATTCCGGAACCATGACGTAGTAGATACAGTCAAAATGTTCGGAACTTTTTAAAACATCCCGGAAGCATGACATATTTCATACAAGCAAAACGATGTAGCCAACGCCTTGCTCCGAAGATGCAAATGGAAAATCAATATGACTTTCACACTTTTGAGTGTACGATGCCCACATAATTATCCCTCAACGTTTTTGTATACTGTAGAAGGTGGGACTATGGTTTCCCTTTTCCCCACTGCACAACCAGTAACTTACATGTTTTATAATGTGAATGTTAATACATGTGGAATTTGCTAAGCACAGAACATGTCAAGAAATGTAGAGTGCGTCTTTCGACATGTAAAGACCATGTCATAGCCAATCAAAGTTCACGTTCTCTACTTCAGGCTCTTTCTCCAAACCTGAAGTCTCAGCTCCACACCGGGATATGGGGTGGGCCTGAGCATTAAATAACTTGAAAACTATTTCCACTGACTCGTTTTAAAAGGAACACAACAAATTTAACATAGCCATTACAGCTTGCTTCCTTTTGCGCACAAGAATTTGACAGGTAAATGAAACGTTTTGGAGGGACACACACACACACACACACACACACACACACACACACACCACACACACACACACACACACACACACACACACACACCACACACACACACACACACACATATATATATATATATATATATATATATATATATATATATATATATATATATATATATATATATAATCTGTTAAAATAGTATGGTAAAAGGAAGTTTTAAAATCATCCAAACAATTGTCCAAATATTCAACAAGAACACCATCAAACTATCAAGAAGGGTGAAGAAAGGAAATCCTGCAATTGTACTACAAAGAACAGTGTCCCTTAAGCAACAAATGCCTCTATAACAACATTGTATACCAAGCCACTGTGACATCAGAAAATGAAAAAGAAACATACATAGGGATCACTGAAAATCACTTCAAAACCAGATATGCAAACCATAAACAGTCATTCAACAAAGTAAAATACAAAAACCAAACAGAACTGAGCAAATATATTTGGAGACTTAAAGACAAAAAAATAAACTATAACATATCCTGGAAAATCATAAAAAGGGCATCACCATACAATAACATTTCAAAAAGATGCAACCTATGTTCAACAGAAAAATGGTTAATACTATGCAAACCATACTTAGCAACCCTAAATACTAAAGTAGAAATAGTAAACAACTGCAGGCACAAATGGAAATCGTACTGTAAACAACCTGAAAAAACCGAACAACACGTGCAGCCAATCCGCACGTGCAAACAGTGACATTAGGCCATATAACACCGGCAGTAGGCGACCCCCAAACCATCCTGAGGAGAGCCAGCGCTCGAAACAGATCTGTTGATGATTTTAAAACTTCCTTTTTACCATACTATTTTAACAGATTGCTCCCCAAGGGGTTGAGCACTTTAAAAATTTTATTAGGCGTTTTAGTACTATTCTTTCTCCACCGGCCATAGATGAAATGAAATCTTTCGAGGATAAAATGAAAAGAATGATAGCCAACATAGAAATTAAAAAATCAAACAACGATTTCCAAACATCATTAAAAAATGAAATAAAACAAATACAAAATGACAAAAAATATTCGTGAAGGCTGACAAAACCAGTAATTACTACAAAATGGAACCAAACGAGTACTCACAACTTCTTGATAAAAACATTCAGAAAAACTACAAAAAAGCTGATAAAAAACCATACACAACAACATCCGAAAAAAGAAAAAGAACTCATACACCACATGGATCTAGGTGACAGGGTAGAAACAACAGCAATAAAAGAAGCCTTCATAACTCTTAAAGACCATAAACCCAATTTAACACACATATGAAGTTATCCAATGGTTCAAAAATCTTAACAAACAGAAGAACACAGTATCATCACATTCGACATAGTAGACTTCTACCCATCCATAGATGAAGAGCTACTCACTAAAGCTCTGAAATTTGCTAATACACACACACAGACATAACAGGGTCAGAAATGGAAATCATTCTCCACACCAAGAAAACTTTACTCTACAGCAGAAATGAAACATGGATCAAGAAAACGAACAGAAAACTCTCAACATTTGATGTGACCATGGGATCGTATGACGGTGCCGAAACATGCGAACTGGTCGGACTGTTCATGCTATCCAACATCCAAAAAACAACTCGGAAAGCAAGTCGGACTATACAGAGACGACGGCCTCGCCGCGCCGCGCTAAACAACAATCCAAGAACCATTGAAAACAAGAAAAAAAAAAAGAACTATGCAAAATTTTCCAAAACCATAACTTAAAAATCACCATCGAAGCAAACAAAAAAGGTAGTGACTACTTAGACATAACACTTGACCTCAACAACTACATATATAAACCATACAAGAAACCTAATGACACTCCCATTTATGTAAACATCAATAGCAACCACCCACCATCTATACTAAAAAAACCATACCCAATGGCATAAACAAGAGATTATCTAATCTGTCACATAATGAAAGAGTATTCAACAACGCAGCAGCAGAATACCAAGAGGCATTGCAAAAAAGTGGTTACAGCTACAAACTACAATACAACCCAGATAACACATGAACAAAAACAAAAAAAGCAGGAAAAGGAAAAATCACATGGTACAACCCTCCATATGATGGACGAGTAAAAACAAACGTAGGGAAAGATTTTTTAAAAATTCTGACAGCATCCTTCCCAAAAGAACACAAATTGTCCAAAATATTTCAACAAGAACACCATCAAACTATCATATTCATGCATGCCTAACCTTAAAAATATAATTGATTCATCCAACAAAATGAAAAGCAACACAGCAAAGAAGGGTGAAGAAAGGAAAATCCTGCAATTGTACTACAAAAGAACAGTGTCCCTTAAGCAACAAATGCCTCTATAACAACATTGTATACCAAGCCACTGTGACATCAGAAAATGAAAAAAGAAACATACATAGGGATCACTGAAAATCACTTCAAACCAGATATGCAAACCATAAACAGTCATCAACAAAGTAAAATGCAGCAATCCGCACGTGCAAACAGTGACATTAGGCCATATAACACCGGCAGTAGGCGACCCACAACACCATCCTGAGGAGAACCAGCGCTCGAAACAGATCTGTTGATGATTTTAAACTTCCTTTATCATACTTTTACCATACTATTTTTAACAGATGTTGCTGCCCCCAAGGGGTTGAGCACTTTAAAATTTTATTAGGCGTTTTAAGTACTATTCTTAACTGCAAAATGCACCAAGATACTTTTGTCTGCACATTAGATACCAAGTGATGCCTGTTCCTTCTGAAACAGAAAGAGACTTTCTAGAGAGAGAGAGCGAGAAAGCTTTTGAGAGAGATTAAGGAGAAAGAGAGAGAGAGAGAGAGAACGAGATAGAGAGAAGAGGTGTTGGAGAAGAAGGAGAAAAAGAGAGATAGAGAGAGAGAGAAACTGGGGAGAGTCAGAACCATCCGGAACCCCATCCCTCCATATATCATTCCTGTTCTTACCCTTTTATTTCAGCGAGACTCTGGTGTGTGTTGTGTATTTGTTGTGTGTGTGTGTTGTGCTGTGTGTGAAC
>JADBJO010027097.1:0-5000 GCA_016801955.1 Conus betulinus
GAAGAGACGAAGAGGAGATAGAAGGAATAGAGTCAAGATAAGAGTATCGTTAATATGCACAAGAGCGAGGATTTTTAAGTCCACGACCCATAGTCTTACAGTCTTTCCTTGTCATAGCATACATAAACATATTCATTCAAACAGCACGTATTATTCTAGTGGTAATTCACCTGACAACATTAACCAATGATAATTCAAACCTGAACAAGCAAACCTATTCAGAAACTACAGATAATCGACCTCGAAGTGGGTCAAGTCACAAGCAGACGGAAAACAGACATGAGAGAGAGAGACAGAGGAGAGTCGTAGAAGAGAGAGAGGAGAGAAGAGAAGAGAGATCATTCTATTTCTCATCTAAAACAAAATACAGTTCTCTCGCCCAGATATCCGTGTTCAGGATCACTCAACCAGATAGTGGGTTTTTATACAATGTACAACGATCAGAGAACGGATCCCTAACTCCCCACCTCCCACATCCTTCTCTACGTACTCTCTACTTTCTGTCTTATCCCTACAAATCTACCCCACTGAACACGAACACGCTTACATAAAAACTTCGACCAAACGCCCAAGACCACTGATGTGAATGGCCATAAGACCAACCGCAACATCCTGTTCGCACAAATCCAAACGTCACATGTGAAACTTTCAGTCATCAAAAGAAAGAAGACACTCGTCATTGTGGGAATGATGTGTGAACAAAACGAACATCCAGACCGCAAACCTCAACCCTGTTAGTGCTTTTCAGCTCGAAGTGTGTACTAGCTACAGGGAGATTCCACTGGCCCAGACGGAACCACCAAACCTGAACGTTCATGAAATGAAGGAAGTCCCAACAGTGCAAGTGACACCAACATGCTGGGTGAAGTGTTTATTGCAACGTAATGCTAAAGGAGTACGGCTCTTTTCTTTCTTTGGTGCTACAGTATGCATGAACCTACGTTCCATCTTCAACAGCGCCAGTTCGGGTCCCATCGGCCAGACCTACTGGTCCTACCCGGACACAACACACAACATATATGCTGTCACCCAGTGAGCCACACCGGTGAGGAGTCACAGCCCACAAAATACAATAATGCAAAGTGAGGCCCAACAGTGCAAAACACAATATCAAATACAGGAAAGTCAAAAACCAAAAAACAACAAGCCCCCACAATAAATCACCATAAATGCCCAGATGAGCCACAGTGTGGTACGAATTCACAGCCCCACACTAAATATTAGAGAAGGCATACGGACCCTACAAAATAGGCATTCGGACTAAAATAGGATCGGACCTATCGAAAAAAAGTCAAAAAAAGCCACGACTGCTGCGTGGGTCTTCCTGACGTTCCCACATCAAACTGCCCACAAAATCACTTTTAATTTGACAATCACTTCACAAATACGGAGATCTATCTCAACTGCCCGCACATTGGTTCAACGTCTAGTCTAGAGATTGGTCAGATTAGTCAGATAGATAGGTATGAAAAGGCGATATATCTGAAATCAGATGCGTCGATCGAATCCAATTCGTCAGTGTCTTCTCAGCAGCTGACTGTAGCCAAAAATCTAATCATAGGGTAACCTCTCTTCCATCTCTGTCCAGACTGGGCTTCGATTTCCAATCCCTATGGAGCCAACTTCTCATTGAACGCTCGACAAAACCACACCAGGTACTGCTGTAGTCGCCGGTGTGAGTGCTCAGGTCACACATATGTAAAACCCTTCTCTATACATGCGAGCCCATTGTTACAAAACCATATTATTGGTTCCGGTTCGAAGAGAGAGAATCAGTTATTGTTGCTGGGGGGAAAACAGATGTCACTGAGAGACGCCGCTGCTGAGCAGCTACAACTACGCTTCCATACACAACTCCATTCTCTCTCCTGCTGGTGACGGTCCAGGCAGGATCAAGGAGATCTTCCAGAACAACCTTCTTTAAACAATCAAAAAGGGGGAAAGGAAGAAGAAGCATACGGTGGGACATAGTCATGCGTTGACCAGCAGCAATTCCCTAGGCATATCCGCCTGCATCTTTTAATCTACTAGTTCGCCAAAAATCAAAAAATCACATTGCCTGTTATGTTTCACCTACAAATAGAATTCGGAAAAGTCACACCTTTCAGGCAAGGTTCCTTTTCTTTTTTTTAAAAGGCTCTATTGATTTTTTCATAAGCTGTCTGACATTGTGTGTGATCCAACTGTGTGCATTGCTCATCTATGGTTTGTTGTAAGCACTCATCTCTCTCTATTTCCTCTCTATCTCTTCTCTCTCTCTTTCCATAGCTTCTGATGTGGTGGTGTGTGGGTGTGTGTGTGGGGTGTGTGTGAGGGGGGGGGGAGTAGGGGGGGGGGGGGGGGGGGGTTCGGGGTGGGGGGGTGGGTTAGGGGTGGGGGTGGGGGGGGGGTATGGGTGTCTTGTACTAACAACGAACCGTTGCTCTTCAATCTGTTTCTTACGTGTGAAGTAAAGTATTGAAATTTATGTATGTTTTCTCGGCCTGTTATCTAACCAACGAAATGTGAGCTTTCTTACACTACCGTTAGCATGAACGTCATAGTGGTAGATTACGTTATTTTCAACAAACTAAACTGTTATACTTGGTATAATCTATTATGGCAAACTGTCTGAGTTACCTAATTATTATATCCACAAACTAAATGTTACCATGAATAATTCCCTATTATTAAAACCCATTTGTCGTGACCCTCATTTTATATTCACATATCTAAATCGTTAGCTATGTAAATGTCCGGCATATTACTTAAATGCTCTTATTCTATTTTGCTACTCATTTATCCACAAAACTAAAATGTTCGCTCATATAATCTATTGACATAAAACCGTATATTGTAATACCTAATCTTTTTTGGAATTCATAAACTTGCTACATATGTTGCTAACAGCCCTTTGGGCTTCAGGAAAGGAAAGTACCAGACTGTTCATTCTCCGGTTTATTATATTAGTATATAATCATTATCAATTATTCCCTATTATTATAATTATCATGTTTACTATAGTCATCATCATCAATACGTCCATCATGACCTTGTTCGTATCATTGATATCATTATTAAATTAGCTGTGGTATGGAGAATGAATGCGAATAGAATTAAAACGTGCGAAGGTTGTGCGCAGGCGTACGTATTTCCTGGGTGTGTGTCGCGCGACACGGTTGTGTTTGTGTTGTGTGTGTGTGTGTGTGTGTGTGTGTGTGTGTGGGTGTGTGTGTGGTGTGTGGGTCTGTGTTGTGTTGTGTGTGTATGCGCGCGCCGTGTGCATGTTATGACAAAAGTGATTTGTTACTCCCTAATCCTTTCCCTGTGTTGAATATGTTGTATGAGCAACTTGTTGTTTCATTTGCGTGCCCTTTTTACGCTGTTTCAGTATCGTAATGCTATGTGAAACTTGTATTGTGTGTTGAGACGAAAATTAAAGGATCTGATCGGAAACAACTCTGCTGGAATCAGTCGAAGAAAGTTTCCACAACACATATCGCATTGGTTGGTTGTCTCTCTGGTTGTGAATGAATAACAAGTATAACAAGTAATCTGAAAGGAGCAAAATGCCACCTAACATCTGAAGAGAAGAAAACAAACGCCAACAACAATAATGATATCAACAAACAACAGGGAGAACAGCACTGCACATACTACAATTTTCCAAAAGGCACCTAAAATACAGTGACAGGACAAATTTCAAAGTCTGATTAGTAACAGTCGTTCCTCACTAACGAAGTGATTGAATGGCCTCAGGCATAGGGCCTAAGTATTCACGTCATCATAACATCTGTTTCCAAGTCCATTCAAACCAGTTGAAATCACTGAACATAACGTTCGACACCCTCATTTTGGTTCATTTGTTGCTGCACCTAGACTTTTCAGTAATCCTCACAAAGTTTTATTGTTAAATAACGAATCGAGACGAACCGGACAAAAAAAGAGAAAAAAGAGAAGCTACTTTGTACCGCTTCAAAACTACACACATAAAAAAAATCGTAGATCCAGTTATGTTCCTAAACAGATAATTGCGAGCAATAAAGTCCGGGGTCAGTGTATAGTCTGAGTGAGACAGGTTCCACTCTCCAACACGAGCTTGGGTTGATTTAAAGAGGCTATGATGTATTGAAATTCTTGTCGTATGATTTAGCGAAGTATGATTGCATTGGAACAGTACTGACATTAGAGTATTGATACCAATGTTAACACTGGTTGTGTTATCAACACTGTGGTGTGATCTTAAGTGTTGCAGAGATGTGATTCCTGTGATGCACAGAAACACTGGTTTAATCACAACAAATAGGTTCAGGATATCATGAAAACAATAGTCGGATTGATCCAAAGGATAATGAAAACTGGAAAACGTCAGTCGGTGGTATGACTGATGGGTCCCATTCAAACCTGGTCGTGTTTTAAGATATTGGTCATATGATCTTGAGTAGTTATGGACAGCACCTGATGAACACAAACTACTTGTGTGATTATCACGAGTAATAGTGTCGCATGTAATGCGCGCGCAGGCGCTGCACCACACACACACGCACGCACACGCACGCACGCACGGCACGCACACACAACCACACAACACACACACACACCCACACACACACACACACACACACACCACACACAAACCAGAGAGAGAGAGAGAGTATTCGGTCGGTGTTGTATCCACAGAGTGGTGAGTGCCCATAGACATATATGGTCAGGTTACAAATAAAAGCTGCTTATGCTTAAAACATATAATACAGAAGATAGAGCTAACTTGTGCATAACCCACTTCATTATTACAAAATATAGCTTCTAAAGCACTGAAACACGAATCATACTACAAATACATGCCACTTATGTACTGAAACACTGGTCACATTACAGATACAAGCTACTTAATACATTGAGATACAGGTACTAATCTAAATACAGCTACTTATACGTTTTAACACTGATCGTCTATGACCTGAAAGTCGTTCGTTGGAGGTATCGAAATTCTCGTCGTTTGATTTTAAGTTACGGGTGCA